>WWET01001369.1:335171-367875 GCA_011038615.1 Limnodynastes dumerilii | reverse complement strand
GTGTGTCTGGGATAGCAGCTGACAGGGGGTGCTGTTCCAGAGTGGCTATTTTGGAGACTTGGGGACCTCTGCCAGGGGTGAGCTCTCAATTTAAAAATACATGGTATATGACCCAAAGTTGGGGTATGTAACTAATTCTCTGACTTTTATTTTAAATATAGAAAGTTATGGTTAGTTGCTGGGTAGTTGCAAGAGTGCTGGGGCAATAATAGCTCAATTATTATTATTATTGTTTATTTATAAGGCCCCACAGGGTGTCCGCAGTGCCGTACAAAATATATCAAAATACATTACAGACATACAAGGCAGGGATGGACAGCATAGTATATAATAAAATACAATAGAAATATAAAAATATCACAAAACTACAATAAAGTGAAGCAAGCACAGAACGCAAGGCAAAATGTGAGGTGTCAAGCTTGGTAGATCAGGGAAGAGGGGATAGAGCGCAGTGAGAGGTTGAGAGGGAGCCACCAGGTGGGGATGGGGTAAAAGGGTAGCAGAGGGTGACAAGAGGGTACAAAGTAAGGGGGGAAGTGGTGGAAGAGGGAACAACACTAGGATGGCCCTGCTCACGTGACCTAACACACTAAGTGGGAGGAATGAACTTACAGAAGACATAAGGAAGGGGAAGGAAGTTGTTACACTTCGTTAACATGTCTGTATTTCTGTTCTGTTATTTTACTGCTATGTATCTGCCATTGCTAGCTGTGCAGCTAGCTGCACATTCCCAGCTGCAGCTATTAGCTCTGGAGGTGTGTCAGGCCCTCCTCACTGATTGGAGGGGGGTTCTTTAAATAGCTGCTGCTGGGATCTGCACACCGTCGGTTATAGCGTCTGGTCCTTGCTTTATGCTCGCTGACATCGTGTGCCTGATAAGTGCTTTTTGCTCTTGCTACCCTGTTACCCTGTTTCCCAGTGTTACCCCTTGCCTGGTTATACCTCTCTTCGTTGTCTGTTGTACCCTCTGTGTGGTAAGGTGCGCAGCGTGAGTGGCTTGCTGCTCTCGCCATCGGCCTCTGTCCTGGACAGGTCCGGTCTCCATTCCACTTGCTGGTTTGAGTGTTTCGTGCATACCATCCTGCATTGCCCCGCCTGTTCAGGCGTGTGTGTGTCATCTACCACAGTTGCTTATTGCCTCCTGCTTGTGTCATCTGCAGTGAGTGATCGTGTGTTATTGCCATGTTGGTTTTCACAGTACCTGCTTGTGCCATCTTGCGGTAGTGTGTTTGTTTACCTGGCCACGTGTGTTAGCGTCTCCTGTCTTGCAGTGAGTTCGTGTTCCAGCCTTGCCACGTTGGTTAGGGTTCTGCTGTTGTCATCTGCAGTTACTCAGCCGCCAGCCTTATCCTCCACTGTGTAGTTCTTCTCCAGTGTGTGTTTGCTGTGTGTGTATCCAGCCTGCGAGTACCATCTAGCAGTGTATTTAGTCATCAGCCTTGTATGCCACTGTGTTATTATTCTTCAGTGTGTTAGCTGTGTGTATCGTTAGAGCATTGCTCCGCTGTTATAACATCTTGCAGTGTGTTTGGTAGTTTTCCATCTTGCTTCCACTCAGTACTTACCATCTGTACTTTTCTCTGTATTGCTGGGACCTGTAGTGCACATTGCACTAATCTCAGTATTCGTAGTATATCTGTTGTATTTCCCTGGGTGTATTACTTACCTCTGTGCTCACCTATTTGGAAGTTCAGATATTGCAGTTTGTAATATTTATATGCTGCTTACTATTGAGAGAATTCAGTACTTGACTAATAAACCTGTTTGCCTTACTTTATATCTGGTCTTGTGTGTACTGTATGTGAGGGTTCCGGAGAGTACCTGGGTTCCAGTCAGCACACCACGCTGTGGTTCCCCACTGTGGGTGCAATCCCCAGTGGCCAATCGTAACACCCGCGGTCCTAGTTTCGTTACCTAAATACTTGTTGGTTATCCTTTGTATGGGCGGATAAGCGACACAAATTGTCCTATTCTGTCCTTTGTAAGAATAAACTGCTGGCGGCCTTGCCTTCCCTAACTTGTGGGTATACTACTTGGCATCACAACTCTCGTACTTAATACCTTGGCTCTGTGATATTGGTGATAGACTGTTGAGGGATCTCATGCACTCCTCGGGAGGGGGTACCCTCTCTTCTATTCAATGTCTATTAACTGGTAAATGGCGCAGACAGGGATCTCCACTGGCCACTCAGGCACTGTTGGTGTGGAGGGATATAAATAATATTTTAGATAATCAAATGCTAGAACCGGGTGCTTCCCTCTGATTTAATCCAGAACTACACGGGCTCCCAGGACATCAACTATGGCATAGGTCTGTGGTCTCTAGCTTGGGGAAGTTATATTTTCAGGGAAAACTTAAGACCTTTGCTCAGTTAAGGGAAGAATTCCTACTGAACAGTGTTCTTCTCTATAGATACTTGCAGCTCTGACACGCTCTGAATGCATAGTGTAGAGGTCTCCAACTCTTCTCTACAATCGAACTATTGGTCACGGCAGGCAAAAAGAGGCCTATTTCTTTCCTATGTACCCATATTGGAGGCTGCGTTCATCAGTATAACCTCACGGCTCTGAGGGAAAAATGGAAGATAAACACGGGTGCATTCCTTGATGAGGAATAGCTGCAGGCTATAGCAAGTGCTAGAGCAGCAACCTCCTCTGCGAGGTATCCACAAATACAGGTATTTGTTTTACACTGATCATATCTAATGGGTCTGCGAGGTAATTCGCAATGTCCAAAATGTGACTTGTATGACACTGACTTCTGCCATTTCTTGTGGGCATGCTCGAGCATTCAAAAATTCTATACCGAGGTCTGGAATGCTACATTCTCCACAATCCTCCTCCTGTCTCCTTTAAAACCTAAGACGTTCATCTTCCGAACCAATTTGGCGGGAGATCACTCCACAGCGGTACATAAGTATGTCCGTGTACTTGGTGCTGGTAGCCCGTAAATGGATGGCCCATGATTGCCCCTCCTTCCACAATTGGGTTGGTTTACTCAATGCTACTATAAAACATGAAAAATTTGTACACACCAAATGTAAAACCCTAGATCGATTTTTTAAGATCTGGACACCCTGGCTAGATTCTCCATTTGTCCTAATCCCTTCAGAGGGATGAATTACATGGGTATGTTTTGGTCACCGTTACAAGAGCTATAATGAGTTGGGTTGTGTCCTCCTGACATTCGCCCCTTCCCCCCCCAGTCTAGAATGATTCCTGATTTACCACACCCTTCTTTCGATGTGACACAAAGTGTAATTTATGTTGATTACCTGGAATAGCTCTTCTCATTATTTCTTATAGTGGATATAGTTATTTCATTGTACTGTCTGTTCCATTCATATTGTTATAACCTACTTATGTTCTCTGCTGTATTATAATATGGGTTCATTTGTTATATTCTCCTCATAATTGTTAGTGGTACTTACCTGTCAATGTGTAGCTTCATCTTTGTATGACTGTACAAATGTTTATATGCTTCCCTGCTCCTGTATATAGGTTGTGTTGTACCCTATTATTGGCTCCTCTTTAAGGGTATTAAGGTTTATGTATGGGTGGGAGGATAGGGGAGGTGGGTGGGTTGAGGTTCTAAGATTGTATAGTATAAAATATTTATGTTTGAAAAATCACTAAATAAATGCAATAAAAAAATAGGAGTGGCATACTATATACTGTATATAGTGTGCCATTCCCAAAGCCTAATTTATACCCCATATATTATAGTATGTGCTATAACTAGACGCCCAATATATTACCACATGTACTTTATGTAGTCTGCCTTGTCCAGACCCCTAATATACTCCACATGTATTACACACATTGGAAACCCCCCTTTCAAAATCCTATGTTTACCACTGTAACAGGTAACTGCATNGATCTAGTGTGAGTGGGAACGGAGTTGTGGGGGGGGGGGGTGTCGGCAGAAAGAATAGCCCTTTTGTTATCAGCCATTTCCAATGTTGCTTCGCAATTGATTGCGCCTGCCCTACCAGAGTGAGGGAATCGAAGATCCCCAAAACGAATCCTTAGCGGTGCTGGTAAGTATTTCCTCAACGTTAACCCTTATCCTAAATTGCACCCTAAACTTCCCTTCCCTGCAGCCTCACCCTAACTTTCCCCTTTCTATGTTGGATCCTCTCCCCGCGGCCTAACCCTAAGACTGCCTTCCTCGCAGTCTAACCCTAAATCTCCCTTCCCTGCAGCCTGTCCCTATGGCTCCCTTCCTCGTAGCCTAACCATAGGATTCCTCTTGTACACTATCCTCCTGTCTGGTGTGGCGACTCTGTGGTGGGTGTGCAGCAGGTCTTCCATCGGGTGATGCACCGGGGTCCTGCATCAGGTGTTGGAAAGCCAATGAATGGGTAAGTTGGCGTAAAATAAATTCAGCATACTTATCCATGCATTATGAAAACCCTGCATGTGGTTACAAGGTCTTCTGGGACTAATATCTGAATTACACCCATATATTGTAAACCAGGGTATAGTGAAGGTTAAAATCTGCTGTTCTAAACAACACATAAAATGAACACATAATCTTGTTTTCCTTTTGAACCAATTTATGGCTAGGGGCATATTTGTGTACACGCTAGTTATTGTAGGAAATAAAGCTTTTATTCAGTTTAGTAGCAGAAGTAGCTGACCTAATGTTTGACTACAAGAAAAACAATGTTTTAAATGTTTAAGAAGAAAGCAGGGTTTATTTAAAAGGATTCTTAATAGTAATAGAAGCAAGCTATCAATTGAAGAACAATTTCACAAGACATCAAGATGCATCTACAAATCTATTTGTCATTCCTCTCTCATAAGGCGTAAGCTTATCTTTTACTTGGTAGAAAGAAAGCAATTTCTTTAAAATATAAAAAAAAACTGCTGATATAATTTAAAATAATTTATATGACAACTGGGCTGAATCCAGACCTCTGTACATTAGGCTACTTACAAATGCCTCTAAATTAAACAGTATTGGCTGGCTTAACAACTTCCATGTGGATCAGCAGTTGTATGGACCACTGATGTGCACAGGAGCAGGCCCTGATTAACCAATAGGCTGACTAGGCTGCAGCCTTGAGCGCCAGGCTCCAGATGAGCGCATTGCAGATGCCCCCAAACTACCACCAATGCATTGACGCCGCTGTTAAACAATGTAAGGTGCTCTCACCACTCTGGTGTGAGCACCTTACAATGTTTAACAGCAGTGTTTGTTTACTTCTGCTGTGCCTGTGTGACAGGCACAGGCAGAGGCAGAGGGAACCAGCACCTCCTCCTGCTGTTCAATCACTGAATGATGCTGGAGTGACCTAAGGTCACACCAGCGTCATTCAAATCAGGGTCCACCGCCGAGCAGAAAGGAGGGAACACTTCAAATGTAAGTAAATACAGAAGTCAAAAGGGGAATATTGGAAGCTGCAGTGACATTATTGTGAATACTGGCAGCTGGAGACACATGATGGGGAATCCTAGGGGCTGAAGTGACATGCTTGGGGACACTGGAGGGCTGGAGTGACATGATAGGGAATACTGGGAGCTGGAGTGACATGATTGGGGATACTGGGAGGCTGGAGTGACATGATTGGGGATACTGGGAGCTGGAGAGATATGAATGGGGATCCTAGAACCTAGAAACAGATGATGGGGGATACTGAGAGCTGAAAAGACATGACTGGAAATACTGGGGGTCTGGAGTGACATGACTGGGTATACTGGGGGGCTGGAGTGACATGATTAAGAATACTGGAGGTTGTAGGGACATGATGGGGGATACTGAGAGCTGGAGTGACATAATTGGGGATACTGTGGGGCTCAGGTGACATGATGGGAGATACTGAGAGCAGGAGTGACATGATAGAGGGATTCTGGGAGTTGTAGTGACATTATTGGGGATACTGAGAGACTGGAAACACATGATTGGGAATACTGGGTGGCTGGAGTGACATTACTGGGAATACTGAGAGCTGGATAGACATGAATGGGAATACTAGGAGCTGGAGACACATTAGTTAGATATATAATCTGTATTGTGTGGCGGTTTTTAGGATGAAGTGGGAATTGTTTAGTGGACACTGTCTGTATTATATAGTCCAGACTATTATGACTTTAATTGTGGTTACAAGGTTGTGTTTTATGATGCTTACACATTTACTATAATCTAGGATGGTCACTGGTGTTAAATGTTAAAATGTTAAACAGAAGGGCGCAAATTTAACATTCACAGGGGGGCGCTGAAACCCTAGCACTGGCCCTGGACACAGAGAGTAGTCTGAAGAAATAGTGAGCAGGCTGTAATGTACTTTTTATTGTGATGTGCATGCAATGCTGAGATAAATTGAAGAGAGAGAGACTAAAGAGAGACCTGGAAGAGAGAGAGACTAAAGAGCTGAGAGCTGTCTCCTTGCATCCTCCCACTTTCTGCCCAGCATCTCACTGGGAGGGGGGTCAGGGAGCAGGAAGTGACATCAGACAGTTAGTGTAGTGTATAAAGTGCTCTAGTTACTGAAAAACTATTCGCATCCCATTTTTTTTTGTGATTAGTGATGCCATGATACCAGTGTTTTGTCTCAGGGAAGTGAAGTGGCCAGTAATTGAACATATAGCTGCCAGTACTTTAGGTAACAGGGTATACATTAAATCATATTCTTTTTTCAATGTAATTTTACTATTCCACATAAGAAAAAAGTTCTCCTTTTAATAAAATCAACTGTTTAACCTAATGACTCATAGTAAGGTATGTTAATATTCTTTTTCCTTATTGTTTTTATGCTAATTCAAATAGAGCAATTAATGAAAAATAATAATTTATGTGTCTTACCTGACTGAAAAGGGGGAGAGCTATTGTTATGTTGTCATGGTCTATGGCAGTGTAATTGCTGGTGAGTGACATAAGAGTTCACTTCCCTTTTAGACCTCCATACATCCAAACCATGTTACCTTATCGCTTGATTACTTTTGTATAAACACCATGCTAATAGTCACAAAAAGGCTGGAAATCCATGTAGTACGATTATTTACTGCACATGTTCAAGAACTCATAACATTATACTTTCTGGTTTCCAACACCTGTCCAGACTGTTTACACAATCCTACACCTGACAAGTTCGCAGTTAGAACACCCAACCCAACTGAAATGATCTGCTGGAAGGATCCTGTCATCGTACACACTCTAATCTTCACCAGACTGCCTGGCATATTGGACAAAGCAGTGTTCCCCAACCTCAGTCCTCAGAAACCACTAACAGTGCATGTTTTCCAGGTGTCACTGCTGGAGCACAGGTGTGTTCATTACTAACTGTCACATTTTAAAAGCTCCACAGGTGCTGCTCATTATATCACTTGTGATTCTTTAAGGATACCTAGAAAATATGGACTGTTAGTGGTCCCTGAGGACTGAGGTTGGGGAACACTGGGATAAAGCATCTGTGAGCGGGCATGTGAGTACACACACACATATAAGACGTTCCCTAAAAGTGCAAGGCTCAATGCTAACAGTGGGTCTCTGTTTCTGGTTGTCGTCTTTACTTTACAATACACAGTTCAAAGTTCTTCACATTTTTACCAGGGAACCTGCAATGGGTTTTAGATTCACTGTAGCGATCAGAAAGCAAAATTTGCAAATTTTGACACTGAAGGATTTTGATAGCAAGCCATGGGGCATGGGAAAATATAATAACAAGCAGAAGTTCACAGGAAGAACACATTGTTAAGAATTAGCCAGGAAAGCTTTCTCTTTTCTTTGCTATGTGGAAGATATTTTCATGCATACATATGTGTGTTATTGAACATCTCAATCCAAACTCATCAGCATTACTATGGAGTTTATTTGCTCTTCATAATTATAATTTCCTAGCTTGCAATCATCATGCAAAACATCCCAAATGCTTTTAATGGGTTTAGTGTCAGGGAACTGAATAGACCAGTTTCGTACCTTAACACCAACCTCAGCAAACCATTTTTTTAATGGACTTTGCTATGTGCATTTTGGAATTCGCTGGACAGGAACAGTGCTCAAAACTGTAGGGATATTCAGTTGTGTGTCGTAGCATTAATATTTCAGTGGAACCAAGGTGCCAATCCAAACCATTGAAAATGTCCCTGCTCATTAATCTTTTCAAGTCAATTTTATAGTTAGATCCTTTATATGGCATTTGCTCTTCTGGCTTCCAGGAAACCCAGACTTATTTATATTTATGGTGAAGCATCATCTTCAGACCTTAGCATTTTATTTCATTTAATTACCAGTTGATAACCAGCTCTTGGATAAGGAGCATCTATTGACTGTAAAACATTGAAAGGTACTGAGTTCTCTGTGACCCCTATGCTGAAAATCTTTTATTATAGAGAATAAACATAGGTATGTTCAATTTAATACGCTTGTGTGTGACTGAAATGACCAAAGATTATAATTATAGGAAATACTCACACCGCTATCAGTACTCTTAAATATTATGATAATACATTTAAAAATATAACCGTTATTTATAGGGCTAATGGTGACTAGAATCATTCATTGTCTATTTCCCTAACAACAATTCTAAGTATTTTATAATTTTTAAGTATCGACAACTCTTTATTTAGGAAACATTGCAGATTAAATATTGCATCTTGCTGGTTTCCAGTTGGCTTTCTTTTGACCTATGAGGGTTACTGAGAGTCTGTGTGCTATGAGCACAGAAGAAGTCCTGTGGTGAGAAGTTGTTTAATATTGATTTTTGTTTTGTTTTGACTTTTTCTTCCTGTGTTATGTTGTGCTTTTTAGTTTGTCTATTATTGTCTGTTTTCTGATTTATTTTTTATCTCTAGTGTGATTTTTGTGTGTGTGCTAAGCATTCTCTGCTGGGGTTTTTTTGCTGTCTTTTTTTCTAGGGACAGTTGTTGTGAGGAGTAGACGTTTTGCAAACCATTGTGATAAATATGTCTGGTTCTCTGTAGAAAAGGCTTCCCTCTAAATGACATGATATTTTTAGATTTATCATTTCCTACATCTCAACAGGAGATTTCCTTGTGGTGTTTAGAGATTTACAGATGCATTGAAAGTTTAGAACTAGGCCCATTCTTGGATTGTACTATTTGAACTTTCAAAATGCAAGATAACATCTAGGAGCATATAAAAATTAGTATGTCATCTTTGAAGGATCTTATCATCTAGCACTGCCAGCAGCAGAATAATAAGTGCTGTCTGATTTACTGGCAGAGTTGCAGAGATGCTTATAGACAGTAACTTGAGCACAAGAGACTTTTAGCAAAGTTAATGACCTGCCCTCTTATACCCTTCTGCTTTCTATGTAATGCCACTTTCTTACATCACTGTGCATGCAGAATACTGAATCGTACGTAAGGGCTTAGCTAAGTGTTTACAGTATGATTTAAATAACAATGTCCACCCACCATGTGAATCCTGAACATATAGGGGTAGATCCAGAGGTACGAACGCGAGTGATTTTATGCTAGCCGCTAGCATATAAGCTTCCATTAGTACTTACTGCACATGCGCGTGGCAGATGTTACGCCACGTAACTCAGAGCGTATGAGCCAGTCACGTATCTTCAGAGTAACTACGAACTAAGGGGCGTGCCAACCTATATGACACCCGTAATTACGCTTACAGTATGGGCGTGCTCAGGCTCGTAAGCACGTGCTGCCTATACGTACGTCAGTACTTATGCTGTGTAAAATGAAGGTAGGGTTATGGAAGCGTAAAACGGCCAAAGTTACGTACATGCGAGGGGAGAGCATAGTAAATACACTAGCGTAAATATGCTACTTACTGAAAACGTAGCTCTGGATCAGGCCCATAGTAAGCCCACCTCCACCTGGAATTCTGCAACCAACGGATGCGGAACTACATGTACTGCGTCTGCGCACAGCATACTGACATTTCCGTTCAGGAAATCACCTGTTATTAAATTAGGATCCGGCCCAACATCTGTACAGTTATTTTATAAGATATTAGCCTTATTTTCCATTTTAGTGAAATTTCTAATTCACTATGAGACATTGATGTTTTTGTTTAATGTAATAACTAACATGAGTTTGCAACTGGCATTGAAGTTCTAAGCTTTTTAAATAGTGCATAAATAAGAACAGGATTCTTGACATGAAAGGACAGGATAGCAAAAAATTATAAAAATTCCAAAATACCTCCAAGGCCACTTAATTGTGACTGATCCTTTCTCAATTACTTATAATTAACCCTGTCATATAGTAATTTTAAGTAACCAGGACAAAGCACTCCAGTACATAAAGTAAGGATAGGAAAAAATGATAATGGCTAAATAGTTCTGCAAAAGGCACATAAATTGCTGTACTAAGCAATTGTAAATTGTTATTTGTTTTTTTTAATCAAGAGCTACTGTTAACTTGGTCCTCCCAGTTCATTGGGA
This sequence comes from Limnodynastes dumerilii, assembly GCA_011038615.1. Lineage (NCBI taxonomy): Eukaryota > Metazoa > Chordata > Amphibia > Anura > Limnodynastidae > Limnodynastes > Limnodynastes dumerilii. The sequence continues at coordinate 357,499 of WWET01001369.1, read as the reverse complement.
ACATGTCATGATCCAATAGATCTAATAACTCTAATAGAGTTAACTAATAAACATTGAATAGAAAACTAATAGAATTAAATAGAAAACATATAGCTAGTCTGTGCTGAAAAAGGCCCTTTGAATTTTGCAGCACAATGTACATTATTTTTGTTAACGATTCCTTCTGCTGCATCCCAAAATAATGTGCATTCATTTTCCCCCCTCTTTTAAAAATTTAATTTCATTAATCTGCCAACCCTTGGGAACTATTATCCTTAGTATAATTTCTATTTCATACCCCATTCCAATAGATATAGTGGATTTTGCTTCCTTGAGTCTCTAATAAAAATTTGCTGCCTCACAGGTATTATTTAACCCATTTGCAATATACAGTAGAAAACTATCTAAAAGTAAGGCACTTTATTGTGAGGCACCCATAATAAATACAAAGATTACAGATAAACTGAAATATAAAAAAAGAGAATAAAATAAATTGAAAATATTCTAGCCAGATATTTAATCAATTACTCAATCAATCAATCAATCAACCAATCAATTAAATCTTTGTTGCTTAAAACATGTTAATAATGTAGATATATGTAAAATGACTATGAATATGTCAAGCATGTTTGTATATATATATATATATATATACCTACCACCAATACCAGCTATCCATCAATTTGGAGACATCCCTAGGAGCACATACCGATCATCGGGAATCCAGCACAGGAGTCCTAAGTGCTCACTAGGAGGACGGTAATATTGTCCATTCTCTTGATGAGTATATACTTTCATTTCACGATATTTGTTTGATTGTATGGTGCAATAAGAACTTTCCACCTATTCTTAAGGGGCAAAAGGAGTTATTAGAGTTTGTAAATACCTGGACTCTTCATAAGTGTCGAAATTAAGTAGTCTCCCATGATATATTTATGCCTGCTCGTATTATTATATATGGAAATTTCGTTTGATATTGAGATAATTTGTTTTTAATGTGTTCATGTGTTTGTAATAAATACTTTATATATATATATTTTTTTACCTGACCTTTGCCAGTGTCAATATTTCATTAACACCACCAATCTACCAATTTACTCTAGCTAATATTGGTTATTTTATTTCAATTTTATTATTCAAGAGCGCTGTTTTACTAGTTTTAGAAGATTAGAGTTAGGACTGCTCCCACAGAGAAGCCTTGATGTTGGCGGAGCAGCTTATCAAATTTCTGCAGATTTTTGTAACTAATTCTCTGGTTTTTATTTTAAAGATAGAAATTCATATTTAGTTACTGAGTAATGGCTAGAGTGCCAGACAATGCCTTGCTTTTTGTATATTTATATATATATTATAATGAAAATACAATTTAATAAAATTATTTACAGCTCAGTTCTACTTTTGCCACCTTCTAACCAGAGAATACTATCAACACTGTGGGTGTGGATCGCCGCTGAGAACAGTCCTTTTTCGAATACCGCATTTCAGAAGATGTATCTACTAATAAAGTGCCTGCCCCAGCGCAGACAGGTATAACCCCAACCCTTATACTAACCCTCCTCTTCCATTACCCTAACCTTCACTTCCCCTCATCCTAACCCTAAGTATCCCTTTAGACTCGTAGTCTAGCCCTAAGACTCCTTTACCCACAGCCTAGCCCTAAGACTCCCCTTCTCCCATCCATCTGGTTGTTCGGGAAGCGTCGGGTCCGGCGGTTGTTCTGCGGTGGAATATCGAAATAGGGGCATATTTAAAATACTCACAGCCGATAATTAGGTGTTGGTTATAGTTAAATCAAAAATGGGTGTTCGCAGCAGTAAAGGTAACCCCAACACTGTTTATAACCTGTAACCCTGAACTTTAGAATTCAGACCCCTTAGCTATTTTGTACCCTTCTTTTTAGAAGTTAGACATCTATGTTAAAGCTTACTTGCTCTCATCTATACCCCTAGATGCCCATGCCTATTTTTGTGTGTCGCCTTTATCTATATGCCCTTATTGGAACGCAAGTGGACGCTATTAAATTTATTTATTAACAGGTTTTGATATAGCACCAGCAGATTACTTAGCGCTTATTAAATGTGGCAAAATTCTTAGGAAAGTCAATGCATCATCATCACTGATATCATCATATTTTACTCATGCCAGATGTCATGCAGGTGCATAAAGTCAGATTTTTTAACTTTTAGCTGAAGACACAGCATAGATTGTATAAACACACCCTAACTACACTTGGTCCAACAATGTGACACCTATTTGGTTTCAAGGTATTGTCCTCCTTTAGACTATTTTACCGATAATCTTTTTTTATGTTCTGGCAATGCACAGTGGTAAAAAAAATCTATACTTTACTAAAAAGTGCTATGCTGTAAAATACAGTATATATACACCCAACTGAGAATATGATACTATAAGTTTAACTTGTTATCCCTGTAAAATATGATGATATTTGCAAAGTTGCCCCTGAAACAATACAAAACCCTGTTAAAGTCTATTATAACATAAAACTGGTATGAAAGCATTGCTTATTGCAGAGGAGATGGGCATGTAGGACCCTGTAGCAGGCCAGAACTCTCCCATTTTATATATTCTAACATTTAAGCAGTAGTAGAATATTGCTGAGAGCAACTGAGACCTTTTGTCTGTGTTCTCAGTATTGTCTTGACACCAAAGCATGACAATATTGTTTAATATTAATGTAAGAAAAGAATGACTACTACCATTAGACAAAGACAAGTCACTTAACATGGCATGTTGAAAAGAAGACCTGCAAATGGGATACCGTGATTTAAAATCCAATCTTGTATCTTATGGTCTTCTGTCATTTACCGACAGCAGATGACAATCGTGTGAAGTAGCACAAGAAGAGCTAAACATAAGACTTCATAAGAAGCAAAGATTGTTATATTTAAAAGTAGCCAACTTACTCTCAAAATGGTATTCACTGGGGCCTTTATACGCTGCTGGAAAATGTCCTGGATTTTATGAATGAATTTTTGAAGCATGCACAATAGGCATTGGAGTGGTTTTAGCTTGGCAGTAAGCATACTTTTATTATGATTAATCAATTTCCAAAGTCTTATTTGCAGCCTTAGTTAGCTCTTATTGCCTGGCTGCAGTTTGGCACAATCCTTCATATACAAGATATCAAGCTGCTTTTTTCTGTACTGTAAACTGTCCTAGGCACTTTCTGCCAAGTTCTAGTCTACTATAGAGTTTCCGTTCTAGTGGCCAAATATTTAATACAGATAAAAGTTGTTGATACACAATAGAGAGCAACTTTACTCTAAATGTAAAACATACAAAACAGATACTATGCATAGAACATTCTATTGGCATCTATAATAGGTAGAACATTTTAATGATCTAAAAGCAATACATTTAACATTTTAGTGATTTCAGTATAATGCAGAGATCATCTTGCTAGCTCATACTTAATACTACTAATAGTAATAGTACTACTACCACTACTACTACTACTACTACTACTACTACTGCTACTACTACTACTACTACTACTGCTACTACTACTACTGCTACTACTACTAATAATAATCATCATCATCAACTTTACTAGCTCATATTTACTGGTAGTAGTAGTAGTACTACTACTACTTCTACTATCACTACTACTACTACTACTGCTGCTGCTGCTACTACTACTACTACTACTACTACTACTACTAATAATAATAATAATAATAATAATCATCATCATCTTACTAGCTCATATTTACTGGTAGTAGTACTACTACTACTTCTACTTCTACTATCACTACTACTTCTACTGCTGCTGCTGCTGCTACTACTACTACTACTACTGCTACTAATAATAATAATTATCATCATCATCATCATCTTACTAGCTCATATTTACTGGTAGTAGTAGTAGTACTATTACTACTTCTACTATCACTACTACTACTACTACTACTACTAATAGTCAATAATAATAATAATTATTATTATTATTATTATCATTATTATTATTACTACTACTACTACTACTACTACTACTATTATAGCAATGCAGAAAACAGAGCAGTGAACAAAACTAGATTACAGTTATGGACAGAGGGCATGGTCACAGGCTCAAGCAGGTCTTCAGAATGCTGGTGGCTTTATAACCTGTGCTTCCTCCAACATGCGCTGACCATTAGTCAGTCTGCTCATGGTTGTGACAATTGGGCCTGATCCAGAGCTACGAAAATTCGCACGGCGGGCGAATGCGTACGTTCGACCGTGCGAATAAACATGCACGCCCCTAACACTCCCATAGTAAAGTACCTGCTTACGGCGGCTATACCCTACACTGGGTACTACCGTCGGCCGTACGAACTTTCGCACATATTACGAAAAGCGTATGGGCTTAGCACGCCCATACTGTACAATTTAAATGGCTATCCCCGCCTCCCTGTTGTAAAACGAGCGCCCAGGCGACCGTCGTACTGAACGCACGCCCCTCGAGCGAATATTTCGCACACCATACGACCGCTATACGCTCATGTCGTCCAGCCGACCGGAAGCTGTCATACTGGGCATGCGCAGTGCGAATTTTCGTACGAAAATACGCAAAAAACGGTCGTACGCTCGCTCAAAATCGGCCAATTTCGTAGCTCTGGATCAGGCCCAATGAATGACTGATTGAACATACTTTAAAGTCCAAAATTAGGGCCTGAACTGCTAGAATCAGAGTAGTTGGGAGATATAACTAATAAGCTAATTTCCTCAGCTCTATGAATCAAAACTTGTGTTGGCTGTAGTTTCTGCCCTAGTGTAGTCTTTTGAGCAATTATATAAATATTTACCATTTTATTAATGTGTTTTAGTAAATTAAAAAGTCTAGTAACTCACCACATCTCTCTCCCGCTCCCTTTCTCTCCCACTTTTGCTTACATGTTTTTTTGTAGTTATTGCGTTGTTGCTGTTAGTTTATAATTGACGTTGTTATTTTTTTCTATTCACTTATATTTTTCTATAACCTTTTGTACTAAAATACTGATCTACATAGTACCTCATAAATAAACAGTGATAATAACTAAACAAGACATTAAAGCTACCTAGATGATGAAATACAATGTTTAATACATCCTGGGGCCCTCAATACAAGAGGCTTTCTGCAAGCTGAAAGTATAGTATACAGTGGCCCTCTCAGATTGTAGGCATACTGTACACTAAGGGAAGGCTACAGTAACCCACCGATTAGAGTGTGTGTTCTCTAAAGGTAAGCTCTGACCTCCATGTTTTGGTTTAGGATTTGGCTTTAAATTTTCATTGTGTTTTGGTTTTGTAAAACAAAATCTGATGTTTTGCTTTTGCTTTAGGATCTTTATTTTTTTCTTTTAATTGATCAAAATCATGTCATTTGTGTATAATTTTCTCCTACAGTTTTATTAATATCAATGACGTATTTTTAGTCATATTGGATCACCTCACAATATTATTTTTAGCAATATTTGAATTTAAAGATGGCTTCTGCCTCCATTCTGATATTGCTTGAAAAAAGCACTTGTTATTGGCACCATCGATGACTAGCTTCTGATTTCTTTCCTAAGTTGGAAGTAATTTACCCTCTGGATTTTTACAACTCAACCGTAAGCAATGAATGCATCATAGGCACCCGATATGTTGCTTGCTAACCGGGACTTCACACTACCTTTAATGCTGAGAAACAACTACAGAGTCTTGCAGACCACATCATTAAGGCCATGATCACAATACAGTAATTAAGTTTTAAGGAACAGAGCACTATTGGTTTCTTTCAGCATCCATTTATTACTATTTCCTGGGACTGGAGATTTATGTGCCCCTAGAGAACAGCTTTGTCCTAGGACATTAACCGTTTGGACCTTAGAGTCTATTATAAAGAGGTTTACCTCCTTATAATACCATATGACCTATTTTCCCATTTAAAGCTGAGCAGTTTTCACATCTCTTCTGCTGGGTTGGATCTACTAGTTGGTCAAAATTGTCTGTGTCCTTTCAGCTAAAGTCCTATAGTTATAATTGTCAATACATATGGTAGTGTTTTAATAGAATTTTAATATATGTAAGGTCATTAATAAATTCATATTTTATTGGGTACCACTTGCTTGTCTGGATATCATTACTGAGTCCTTAGATTCAAGCGTGACATTTTCATGTTTTATTCTTTATAGTTGTTTTGGGACATACCTCACAATATTTAGCCAGCGATTACCTTTAGCTCTGTGGTCATATAATTTATTGATCTCTGTTATTATTTTTTTATTTATATATTTCTTTGTTAAGGTTGATTAGAATTATATAAGGGTTGTTTTTCAGATATGTATTCAGTCTTTCAAATATTAGACTAGCGCTCATCAAGTGTTTTTTTTTTAGAATGTTGGCAATGTGACATATGTCTACACTCACTTTTCCACTCAGACTTTGTACTGAGGTTTTATGAAGATGGTATAACCATTTTTGGCTTTGGGAGTGCTGTCTCTTATACTTTCTTCTTTCCAATGGACTATTTTTACTAGTACAGGTTGAAGAAGTATTAGGAGCACTGCCAGTTCCAGCACTAGTACTGCGATACTCCTGTTGCACCATTATGGATTTTCTGAATTAAATAAATAAATAAACCAGGAGGACCCTATGAGATGGCTTGCTACAGGATCATATAGTTGTGTGTGTATGTGCAGTGGCGTAACTAATGTGGGTTTTGTAGGGCACATGCCCTAGGTTCCGATGGTGCCCAGCTGATGTGGGCGCCATCGGAGTCTTAGGGCATGAGTCCTACATATACTCACAAAGATCACTACCACCCATCCACCAGCGCTGCGCTGTCACTGTTTAATAATGCTGCACAATGTATACGTGTGTGTGTGTGTATATATACATGTGTGTGTATACAATAAGCACATATAGATATAAATGAAATTCAGCGTACAAAATAAGAATAAATTTGTAAAAGAAAACTAAGGGATCTTTAATGTGATAACATAAGATATTTTTTTATATTGTGAGGATGAACTTTTAAGGTTTTTTTTTCTCATATTAGTCCTGCACTGAGATAGACCGATAGACAGACAGATAGAGAGATAGATAGATAGATATGAGATAGATAGATATATAGATATGGGAGCGCCATCGGTGCCATCAGGGTATGAGTCCTACAGTACTCACACTATGACACCCACCTGTCCTGTCCCGCGCTGTCACCACTGAAGCTGGAGGCACCTGGCTGCAGTTCTTCAGTGTGACGCTCACCTCAGGTTATGTCAGCGTCATCCAAGCAGAGAGGGAGCACCGCCAAGGAGTACAGCAGGAGGATAAAGGTAAGGTAAGTAAAGGAGGGGGATTAATGGGACTCTGGGAGACTGAAGAGACATTAGGGGGATTATTGGGAGGCTGTAGAGACATGAGAGGGATTATTTGGACGCTGGGGAGACAAGATGGGGGTTATTTGGAGGCTGGGGAGACATGAAGGGGATTATTTGGAAGCTGGGGAGACATGAAGAGGATTATTTGGAGGCTGGGGAGACGTGAGGGGGATTATTTGGAGGCTGAAGAGAGATGAGGGGGATTATTTGGAGGCTGAAGAGACATGAGGGGGGTTATTTGGAAGCTGGGGAGACATGACATGAGGGGGATTATTTGGAGGCTGAAGAGAGATAAGGGGGATTATTTGGAGGCTGGGGAGACATGAGAGGGTTATTGGAAGCTGGATATACATGATGGGGTTTATTGGGAGGCTGAAGAGACATGAGGGGATTATCGGAAGCTGGGTAGACATGAGGAGGATTATTGGAAGATGGGGAGATATGGAAGGGTTATTGGAAACTGGAGAGACATGATGGGGATTATTGGAAGCTGGAGAGACATCAGGGGGATTATTGGAAGCTGGGGAGACATCAGGGGGATTATTGGAAGCTGGGGAGACATCAGGGGGGTTATTAGAAACCTGAAGACAATACATGGAGTATGCATTGAAAGGCCTAGGTGACGATTTCTATAGACACTGACAACATGGCTTTTGTGTACCAGCTGTTTTTTTGGGTTGCCATGATTGTTGATGCCATTTGGCCATCATTCCTGATATCTATGGGCTTCCGATCGACAGCTGTGATGCGGACATGAATACTGGTGAGCTGGTGATGAAGAGGAGGAGGAGCTGATGAAAGGGATAAAGAAATGATAAAGAGAATGTGGCACTGGAGTACATCTAATGTGTGTGTGTGTGTGTATATATATATGTGTGTATATGAATGTATATGTATATTGGTTTAAACATATATAAAATGGTTTAAACTTGGATGCACAGCTGCGCCCCCAGTGGTTTGACCATGTCCCAGTGAGTTGACCACGCCCCCTTTTGCGCTGTGTGACGCTCCCATCTTGGTATGTATTAGGTATGATTGTGCCGCTTTGCGGTGGCACTGCGCAAAAGGGGCCGTGGTCAACTCACTATATCAATAAACATTAACAGGGGGGGTGCATTTTGGTATTTGCCCCAGGTTCCATTTACCCTAGTTACGCCCCTGCATATGTGACAGGCAGCAAAGTATTACTTATTATCTCTTAGTTATTTTCAGCAGGGCCGCCATCAAGGGGGGACAGATGGGACTATTTTCCCGGGCGCGGACCCGATGGGGGCCCGCCGATACTTACCTAGCTCTATAGCAGCAGGTATTGGCGGTATCCTACCACTGATACCTGCTGCTCAACGCTATTTAGTAGCTGGCCAATGCACAAGGAAGTTCTTACCTGCGCACCGGCCTGCTGTTAAAGCATGTCTGCCGGGTTCCGCACCTATGTGACGTCACCAATGACGTCACCTAAGGGGCGGGTCCCGAGGCTGGGTTTCAGGCCCTGCATTTGATGATGGCGGCCCTGATAATCAGTATTAGTGACAACTTTGAATTAATTCAGTTTTTTTCATACGAGACATGCATGGGGGTAGGCATAGGTATATATTGTGTATATATTGTACAAGGCTTATGTACAATCCTGTACAATACTGTCACACTATTAGTGACAACAATGCTGATTGTGGAAGTTGGGAATATATTGGGCTGTGCATGCCAGATGTTCCACAACAGAACTCTAGGTGAACGAAACTTAGGGCTCTATTTACTTACCTTCCTTGTTCCCTGTGAATGAAGCTGCATCAGGCTCGCTTATCATCGCAGCGAGGCTGGCAGCTTCGTTGACAGTATTTACAAATACTCACCCCTCCTGCGAGGTCCCGCGATGAGCCGCCGGGTCTGCGCAGTACTACACATTCATGCGATGCATGAATGAAGTACTGCACATGCGCAGTAGATCTCATGCCGACATGGGAAAAACTGCACATGCGCAGTGCTTCTCTTTAGGCACTTTGAAAGTCCTGACATGAGAAACACTGCGCATGTGCAGTGTATTCATGTCGGGACCGGACGGCTGCAGCCCGAAGGGACGCCCGGACAGGTGAGTATTAATATTTATTAATATTTTCTATGTTTTCTTTTTACCCTCTGGCAACATTGCTATGTATTCCGACGGTCTCCCCATACATAACCCCATTTTCCTCCCCCTAATAACAGCTATTAGGGGGGAGGAAAAGAGTATATGGGGACATCACCGGAATACTTACCAATAACACCAGTCTGAGCTGGCGTTTTCGGGAGTTCAGTCCCTTCTTCAATGCAGACTGCCAGATCTCCGTGCATGCTGTAAACACACAGAGGTTTGAATCCAGCCCAATAGTCACACTATTAGTGACTAGAAAATATCTGCTTTAAAACATTGGGGTAGATCCAGAACTCTGTTTACTCGCGTAGCGTATTTACGCGTGCATACTTTCTATACACTCCCCTAGGCACACCCCTTGACTGTACGTATTTTGTCCGAGTTCCGCTTTCCAAACGCTTTCCAAATGATTTCTAAACCCTACCTTAACTTTTGCCCATGTAACCGATGTCATCCGTACATGTACGGATGTGCAACACGTATTTACGCAGCTAAGCACGCCCATACTGTACACTTTAAATACAAACTCCCGCCTACATAGCGATTTTCAGACATATTTTTGACTCACGGATTTACACGACAAATACGTGAATGGCCATACGTTACGGAGCGTATTTTCTATTCTGCGCATGCGCAGTACTTACCAAAACGCGATTTTATGTGTTCGCGTTGTTCTGGATCTGCCCCATGGTGGGAAAAATGGAGTTTGTAATATGTGTAGTCATGTACAACTGTACATTATACAGAATCAGATAGCTACTAGCACTGAATTTGGCTTTAAAAAATGTGCAGTGTGTGCTGTGCAGTGCAGCTATTTATGTTTTTACATAAATGAGATCCCCACAAGGATGTATGTTTCTGATTAATCTGGTGAATAACACTACCCCACAAAAGTGGATAGATTTATCACTGGCCCAGTCTCAGAGGGCCTGATCCAGACCTACGCTGGTGTGCGTAGCGTATTTTCACCGAACGTACCACCGATGTACGGCAATAGGCACTCCCCTTGCTCGTACCTAGTTTAGCTTCCATACGCTCGCCAAACCCTACCCTAACTTTTGTGTTCGTACCCGCGGCCGTCCATACCTCCGTTGCAGAGATTTTGTGATTCAGAGGTCCGCATGTAGGAGAGCAGGTCACTGGACCCCTACCCCAAGTGTTCCGCACAGATACCCTCCTGTGTGGAATCATATAGTCAAGTAAAAATGTGTAAAATGGCGCTGACAGCTAGATGTCTAAAAAATTAATGAGAACCACAAGGTATATCAATAAATAAATGAATAAGAATAAATAGTGCCATCAAAATGTGCAAAATAAATGCAATAGTGATGTACCAGGAGGGGGCAATGGTCTGCCTCACAAATCAACCATCAACAGTGAAAATAAATGTTTATGTGGATACAAAGTATGAGTCCTGCAATAATCAATTATGAGAGCGACATAGAATAGATGGACATCCGGCAAAGATCCAGAGGTTGCTCCCCAGTGAGACTTAACATCCTGTTACTCTCCTAGCTAAAATGGCTCCAAAATCACAATGGAGTGCCTAATAAAGCCTCTAAAACATGCAAGAACAATACTCCTGAACTCTCCAATCACAAAATGGCTGCCAAATTACGAGAGATCTCCTTCTGCAAAATCCTAAGCCGTGAGATCTGACATTTCAGAGAAATTTCAAATCGGAATTTGGCAGAAAGATCTGATCCATCGGATTTCACAGGATCCTATTCACTCAGCTATAGTGTTCACATAGTGAGGTGGATCCAGAGGGGGAAGTTTAATTTAAAATGTGCAAATAGAATCAGTTATGAGGTACTGTTTTGCACTTTTTGGTGCAGTTGCTCCTAACTGGATCAGCCCCAGTGTGCAAAATTGCATATAAGCACGACATCTACAAATGGCAAACAAAATAGATTATTCTTTTGTAGTTTATTCCATAGTTGCCTACTTTTGAAAAATCATTTCAGGGAGAAAAGTAAAAAGCATAGGGGCTATCCCTGTGTCACCAGGGGGCAGTCCCTGTGTCGCCAATGTTTGTGTATGGGTGTCCTGCAAAGTAATTACTTACACATTTCAAAAGTCAAATATTTCTAGTTGGTGGGGGTTTAAATAATGTAATAAATATCTACAACAGCCTTTGTATGTATTAGAGTGATTTTATGTATTCTCCACACCTTCCTCTTACTCCCTTTGTATTGTACAAACTTCCCCCTACTCCCCATGCATTCTCCAGACTTCCCCATACACCCCTGTATTCTCCAGACTTCCCCATAACCCCCTGTGTATTCTCCAGACTTCCCCATACTCCTCTGTATTCTCCAAACTTCCCCATACTCCCCTGTGTTTTCTTCAGACCTCCCCATATGCCCCTGTGTTTTCTCCAGACCTCCCCATGCGCCCCTGTATTCTGCAGACTTCCCCATACTCCCCTGTGTATTCTCCAGACTTCCGCATACTCCCCTGTATTCGCTAGACTTCCCCACACTTCCCTGTATTCGCCAGACTTCCCCATACGCCCCTGTATTCTCCAGACTTCCCCATACGCCCCTGTATTCTACAGACTTCTCCATACTCCCCTGTGTAGTCTCCAGACTTCCCCATACTTCCCTGTATTCTACAGACTTCCCAATATGCCCCTGTGTATTCTCCAGATTTCCCCTGTATTCTCCAGACTTCCCTATACGCCCGTGTATTCTCCAGACTTCCCCATACTCCCCTGTATTCTCCAGACTTCCCCATACGCCCTGTCTATTCTCCAGACTTCCCCATACTCCCCTGCATTCTCCAGACTTCCCCATACTCCCCTGTGTATTCTCAAGACTTCCCCATATGCCCCTCTATTCTCCAGACTTCCCCATATGCCCCTGTGTATTCTCCAGACTTCCCCATACTCCCCTGTATTCTCCAGACTTCCCCATATGCCCCTGCATTCTCCAGACTTCCCCATACTCCCCTGTATTCTCCAGACTTCTCCATACTCCCCTATGTATTCTCTAGACTTCCCCATACTCGCCTGTGTATTCTCAAGACTTCCCCATACTCCCCTGTGTATTCTCCAGACTTCCCCATACTCCCCTGTGTATTCTCAAGACTTCCCTATACTCCCCTGTATTCTCCAGACTTCCCCATACTCCCCTGTATTCTCCAGACTTCCCCATACTCCCCTGTATTCCCCAGACTTCCCCATACTCCCCTGTGTATTCTCCAGACTTCCCCAGACTCCCCTGTATTCTCCAGACTTCCCCATACTCCCCTGTGTTTTCTTCAGACTTCCCCATATGCTCCTATGTTTTCTCCAGACTTCCCCATGCGCCCCTTATTCTCCAGGCTTTCCCATACTCTCCTGTGTATTCTCCAGACTTCCCCATATGCCGTGTATTCTCCAGACTTCCCCATACTCCCCTGTATTCTGCAGACTTCCCCATATGCCCCGTGTATTCTCCAGACTTCCCCATACTCCCCTGCATTCTTCAGACTTCCCCATACTCCCCTGTGTATTCTCCAGACTTCCTCATACTCCCCTGTGTATTCTCCAGACTTTCCCATACTCCCCTGTGTATTCTCCAGACTCCCCTGTATTCTCCAGACTTCCCCATAATGTCAGCCTCCATATCTGCCCCTTAATGCCATCCTCTATGCCAGCCCATTTATTTCTTTTCTCACGCCTTCCTCCGCAGCGTTCCTTTCCGACTCTCCCTCTCCCCGGCGTCTGCTGCAGTGCGGTAACGTGATCGCTGGTAATACAGGGCTCCTACGGGAGCCCTGTAGGACTAAATCTCTTTACTTGAATGGAAGTAGCCATATAACTTAGGGTCACTGCCATTCATTAACAGGTTTGGTCCTACAGGGCTCCCATAGGAGCCTTGTATTACCTGTACTGCGCTCTGTGAAAAGCTTTTAAAAAAAAAAAAACAACTTTGTCCCAAGAGTCTAATCTCTCGGGACAGTTGGGAGGCATGGCTCAGTTGAGCTTGCCTCCGGGAGAAAAGGGTGCTCTCCCGGAGATCTCCCAGGATTCCGGGAGTCTCCCGTATATTCCGGGAGAGTTGGCAACCATGGTTTATTCAAATCATTTCAAAGTTGTGTTACTGCATTTTGGATTTAACAAGGGGCTAAAAAATGTAATGTGGATTATATTTTTTGTTATTTATGTTGTTGACATATTTTTCTTGATTCTATCATATGACTTTAGTGTGCTTTTTGATTAGAAAGACTATAACATGATTAAGTCCTGCTCATAAATGGAATGTGTGAAAAAATATTGTATATGACATTTTTTTTTTTTGGGTGTTCATTACAACCTCTAGGTGGCAACGTATTCTTTTTGTGAACTCACTACTGAAAGGTTTGCTTATGTTTCATCAGTAAATTCTGAACCTTTTTGTTAAGTATTCCTGGTATTTACTTGATTTATTTAATCATTTACTTGAATAGAAGTGGAATAAGTATTAGCAATATCAGGACCACTTACCTTTTCTTTCAGTTAAACAAACCAGGTTGTGTTTTGTTAGAGAAAAATGTAGGGAAGAATGTGTAGCATGTGAAGTGATTGAAATGGGATTTACAAGAAGTTGCTTTTTCTTAACTCCTGCCTTTAGTAAAACATTGTTTAGAAAAATAATATACACTAATGGACTAGTGATCTTATCAAACCGAGCTATATATGTAAGTGATTATATAAATGTACACAAAGTATGAGACTTTAACTAAGCAATAAAATGCAGTTCTTTGCTCAAATATTTATGTAGTTTTATATTGTTTACTATAGTTTAATATAGTAACCGTAATACTGAATGCTTTTAAAATAACGTTAATTTACATTTCAAATAACTTAAAATGAAGCCAAACCAATATTAAGTCTCAGTTTGAATCTAAATGAAAGTACAGTAAATCAGACCCAGGGTAGTCATTGCTGGGCTTAAATCACTTTGGTAAATATTGTAGGTACAGAGGCTACTACTACAAGTGCACCCCCCACTTGCTTTGTTCTTTTGATAGTAGAGCATAGAGCTGTGGAGTGTGATGGACACAGCAGAACAGTGCAGGTTCCTCTCGAAATTTTGCTATAGGGCATAGTTATGCTTAGTTATTCAACTAGCTTCAGCTAATCCTGTGCCAAAATGTAATGAAACATTTCTTGTTGTGAAGGTCATTGCAAATAAATGATTGTCCCCCTGGGGTGTCTGTGCACCATGAAAGACTCTGCACCTTGTCTTCCCTTAATCAGTGTCACTGAATCTGTTTCATTCTCCCACCTGCATGGGCACATGAGCAACTTTCATAGTAATCATTTACTTATTAGATTAGTGTATTGATCTGTATAATTATTTTAATTTATACTGTATATTATTTTGTCCTTTTATGATGTACGTGCTTTGTACAGTTCTGTAGACTCTTTGTATCTTCCTATAAATTCAATAAAAAAATAGCAACAAGAACAATAACAACATCAACAACGAAAGGACCTCTTCTTCCTGCTAATGCCAGCGCAGTTGCTCTCCCTCTCTCCACTTCACATTAAATATAATTGGCACAGTTCAACAGCCTAGGGAATGCTGCTTACGAGGCCGGATTAAGGTTTGTGGGTGGGCCCTGGTCAATTAAGCTGTTGGGGCCCTTGCAGCATACAAACAGTACACACATATAAATATACATATAGATTAAACAAGATCTGATCTCCATTAAACATTAGGCCAAAGATCTATTCCCAATTAAAGATCAATTCCCCCTGTTTTGAACCCTAATTAAAATCTGACCCCTGATTAAACATCAGGCACTAGATATGAACCCATTAAACTAATTACAACTATAAAATAAAGACTGCGCCTAGTAATTGCCACACACTTTCCTACCCATGTATGCAACAAACTATTTTTTCCTGCCATTGTATGCCTCGTCATCCTTTTCTTACTCTGCATGCCACAAGCCATCTTTTCCTGTAGCTGTATGCCTCCTGTCATTCTTTCTTGCCATCCTGTGTGCCCCTTGTAGATGTGCACCATTTGTAAGGGTGCCATCCTCCACTTCTGCCCCTTGTCTGTGTGCTAAGCCCCCACTTCTGCCCCTTGTATGTATGTCCAGCCTCCACTTCAGTTCCTTGTATGTATGTCCAGTCTCCACTTCTGCCCCTTGTATGTATGTCTAGCCTCCACTTCTGTCCCTTGTATGTGTGTCCAGCCTCTACTTCTGTCCCTTGTATATTTGTCCAGCCTCAATTTATGTCCCTTGTATGTATGTCCAGCCTCCACTTCTGCCCCCTTTTATGTGTGTCAAGCCTCCATTTCTGCCTCTTTTATGTGTGTCCAGCCTCCATTTCTGCCCCTTTTATGTGTGTCTAGCCCCCATTTCTGCCTCTTTTATTTGTGCCCAGCCTCCATTTCTGCCTCTTATATGTGTGTCCAGCCTCCATTTCTGCTCCTTTTATGTGTATCCAGCCACCATTTCAGCCCCTTTTATGTGTGCCCAGCCTTCATTTCTTCCCCCTTTGCGCTGTCTCCACTTTTTAATAAACTATTCCATTTCTCACTTACCTTTGTTGTCTTCCTCCGAAGGGCCATCTTAACAGAATTGTAGGCCTTGGGCAAAGCAACGCATAGCGACCCCTATCAAACATGCAGCCACTAATTACCCCAGCTCCCTAGCAGAAATCCAGGACAGTCAGTCTGTAAATGTTTTGACTGCTGGGGCCAGGCAGCAGTGCTCAAAGAGGCCCTGGGCACCTGCCGACTGTGTCCAGTGTAAAAGATGGCCTGTTCCTCCGTCCTCTGCGGAGTGTTCAGTTTGAATGGGACAGACCTAACAGATGAGGATGCTTCATTAATATATATAGTATTGTATATAATATATACAGTACAATATATGTGTTTTAAATGGCTGCATCTGTTATCTGTAATGTGACGGGGGTAGGGGCAGGGTGATTACCTTGGAGAGCACTCCGTGTGCTCCTGTGTGTGGGGGCCCCTTTGTTTGTGGGGGCTCAGGAGCGGCCGACTTGTACTCCCTGTGGTTAATCTGGACCTGGCTACTTACCAGTATTTGAAAATCTTTCCCTGTTGCTTTTTATCTCCTTACATGAGAGCAGCACCCTCTGCTCAGGCTGATAATGGGACACTTGGCCATAACACCATAACGTTCAAATAGGAGCATTTTATGATTATAGGGTTTTAAACCTTTGTAATTGAGAGTCTCTATTCAAAAAGTCCTAAAAATGACCATTTTCCCATTAAATAATAATACACAAAAATATATCATAATATAGGACAAAAATAAAAATAAAATTGCTCAGTACAACTGCTGGGAACAAAAAGAAAAAAAACAGACAAAACAGAAAGCTTGGATGTTTTGATATGTTTTGCTACCTGCCAGCAAAGGGTGAAGAAAGCAGGAATAAATTGGTGCTGATTTATGAGATTCATAAGAGATCCCCCTCCCAAGGTAAAAGGGCATTTCACCAAAGGTCTGGCTGGTTTATTGCTTGATTGGACATGAAGTTTTCTGTGCAGAGATATACTACTGGCCTTAGCATCATCATGCACCTATGCTAGTGAAGATAGATTAGACCTGTCGACAGTTGCAGATGTTAATCTGTGCCTTATAATTCTTCAGACTACTGTGTGTGATAACATCTCACTCTTTTACATAACACTTGCTACCAGTGATGTTCTGTGGAGAGCACTTGTGTTCTAGTTACATTGTAAAGAACTCTAATAAATACACCCTGTTGACATTGACGATGCAGGGGAAAATGAAAATGTGTTTTCTCTTTGTAAAAATATGGGGACATTATAGAAGGCTTTAAATATAAACACTTACAAAACCTGTGCAATCTATCAGAAATGTCTTACTCTACACAATCCTATTGTATAAAGTGTTCATGGTCTTTTTTCCCTATTTATTATAATCTGCTTTCAGTCAAGGTTTTTATCTTAAAGTAAACAGTGGTATAATAAACATAAAAGCATTTTATTATTGTAATGGAAGGAGGTGCCATTAGGAGGTACAGAAAGTACAGGTGTCAGAGCTCAGACTAACCAGATGCTTTTATTAGACAGGCAGTTACTAGGGTTAAATACTGCATGTGGTGATTGGCTATGCAGCCACAACCAGTCCTTATCAACTCGTCTGAAGAGCTGAGGATGCCAATGTCAATAGCAATAGGAGTGAGGGCAAAGTATATTAGAGGGAGAAAGCTCCAAAGTGAAGTGAAAGAGGAAAACTTAGCATGGGGAGGTTGGATGGGCATGTAAGTGGTATATACATTTTCTTTTGTTCTGGGTAGCATGACTCAATGGGGTCTATTTACAGAGATCATTTTAGTGTGATAGATATTGCATTAAAATGAACTGGACCATATTTACAGAACGTTGGAGCTGAGTTTTACACTCCGCTCCCGGCGTCAGACTAACGCTAGCTCAGACTGGCGTTAGTGACAATTATTCTGGCGATGTCCCAATATACCCCTCTTTTCCTCCCCCTAATAGCTATTATTAGGGGGAGGAAAAGTAGGGCATGTATGAGGAGACCGTCGGAATACATAACAATAGTGCCCCAGTTAAAAAAAAAAATTATAATAAAAAAAACATTTTTTTTATAAGTTAAAAATTAAATGAATAAAACCATTGAAAATATAAATAAACATTACTCACCTGTCCATGCATCCCGTCAGGCTGCAGCTGTCCGGTCCCGGCATTAATACACCGCACATGTGCAGTGTTTCTCATGTCAGGATTTGGAAAAATTTCAAAGTGCCAAAACAGAAGCACTGCGCATGTGCCGTGTTTCTCATGTCCTGCGCATGTGCCGTGTTTCTCATGTCCTGCGCATGTGCAGTGTTTCTCATGTTGGAACGGACATTTTCCTGATTGAGAGATACTGCGCATGTGGAGTACTTCATTCAGGGATCGCACGGAGGAGAAGCACAGCACCGACTCGCGGCTCATCGCGGGACCTCGGAGGAGGGTTAGTATTAGTAAATAATGTGAAGGAAGCTGCCAGGCTCGCTGCGATGATAAGCCAGCCTGATGCAGCTTCCTTCACAGGAAACGAGGAAGGTAAGTAAATAGACCCCAATGTTGTATCTCTATCCATCTGATGAGAGGGGTTTTAGTATTCAAGGGAAAAGTCTTGTTTGTTTAATTTCCACTATACCCCAATTTCTGTTTCATTTCCATTAGATTCCCAATTCTTTTGGTAGGCCTATAGGAAGGAGATATAAAATGAGTAACATGTAAAATGTTTTTTCCTACTAAAGAGAAGCTAAATACAAACTCCTTTTCATTCTATAAATTCAATTAGTTGGATTTGTTTAAGCCATATCTCCAGTAAGTTTGGAGGTAGAAGTCTTTCTAATGTTATCATTACTGATGTGTTGTGATCTGAAAAGAGAGTCTGAGTATATTTTTTAAATAATTTCTAGTTAAACATTTGAATTTAACGATATTAAATGTATGAAACTGCTATAAGATGTTATATTGTAACAGCTGTTATCCAAGGTTGTGCTAGACATCATCATGGTTATGCAGTAAGTGCATGAAAGCTAAGCCCACACGTAAGGCTGTAGCTAATATATAAATAGAGTTATTTAATAATAAATCTGCACATTATTTTATATGTACTGCTTATGCATTAACTGGCATAATCATGATGCTATTTTGTGTCTATTGATAAGAACAATTCATGACATTTATTAATGCTAATAGCAAACACAAGGGGTCTGTGCACACAATTACACAGATCCAAACCTAAATGCAAGTCAGAGCTGAAACTGCTTGCTTAAACTTACTTCTTCCTGCATTGTGATTGGTGGATGACTCCAACCATCTACCAGTCACTATGATGAAAACACCCACCACTTTGATTGGTGAATATCAGAGCCATATACCAGTCTAAATTCTGACAGCCTAAAAACTGCATGAGGGGCAGCTGAGGGGCATAGGAAAGTATTCTCTGTTTTGTCTGTGTTTAACCAGCAGCTGGGGAAACTCCTTGTTCTGACTTCCTGCAGACAGTCAAGCAATTTGTGTGCAAGATGGGGATGCCTTGTTTTCAGTGGGGCAATGCACAAGTTGCACCCATTATAGAAACGGCACTGAATACAAATGACGGCTCTCACTTACTGACCTTCTAATGCATACTTTTTGCATCTTAATGGCTGCTACAGGAAGCAGAGTGGGAAAATAATAACACAGCTGAGTAATGTTTTTATATTTAAATATCAATTGAAACACCCATGGGCAGGAAAAAGATCACCTTGGAGAAGCCTTGGTCTGGCAATGGAGAAAATAAAATCTGAAAACTTTAACATATCATACAATAGAGACAGTAAAGAAGATGAACAATCATACAAATCAAGAGGTAATCATAGAAAGGAACTCCGTTTGTTACATTTTGATAATCTCGAAGGAAGTGGTAGAGGACATTTCAGAATGAACTTCAATGTTCTACAGTACACGACGATAGTCAAGTGAGGACTGAAAGTCATTTTAATCAGATAACTTGTTAAAACTTTGTGTAATCAAGGGTTTTTACACCACAGGGCCACACATAGCCATTATATACACTTTTCACTTGTAGTCTGATTTTTTCCCATTACTTCTGAGTAGTAGCAGAAGGCCTCTTAATCAGGATAGAAAAGAGTCTCTCGATTTTATTTTATACTTCTTTGTACAATCAAGTTCTGCATTAATCAATATTCTTTTTTTCCCTGAACAAGTCATCTTTGACAAAAATACACTTTCTTTCATAGCAATGCTTAGGCACTGCAAGTAAAATATCTGTAGGGAATTACTATTCTTGTATACATAGTCCTGGGTTCTGGTGGAGTGAGCTTTGGTGAATTTCTGAAGATCAGTAAAACACTTGACAAATATAGAACACATCCTGCTTTGGGGTTGTGACAATGATACAGCCACCAGCTGAATGCTGGCTGTATCATTGCAGAAAAGCTTGACAAATGGAAAATTGCTATTGGGAAGAGGTGACTATTTCAATCCATTCCCAATAGTGACACGTTGTAGCGGCTGTGACAGACTATGGTTAGGGTTAGTTCTTATGGGGAAGGTTAGAGTTAGGCTATGGCTGTGGGGGAGGGTTTTGGTAAGGGACATGGAAGGTTAAGGCTCAAGAAGGGGATGGTCAATGTTAGGGCTAAAGGGGAAGGTTAGAGTGAGGCTGTGAGAAATGGAGGGTTAGGGTTAAAGGGCCTGATCCAGACCTACGCCGATGCGCTGTGCTTACTAAAGCACAGCGTATCGGCGTTCATTTTGACCGACACTCCCCCTGTGCGGGCGTATGGCCCCTTCCTTACGCCGACTGAAGTCCGCCCTCCCACCCTCATTTAACTATCTCCCCCCGCCAACCTACACTAACCTGAACGTAGGGACACTGGGGGACGTCCCCTCCAGCGTCCCTACGGCGTTGCTACGGACGCCCAATCCACGATCGGGCGTTGCCGTAGCGACGCCGGGCAACATCTGCCCGGCGCATGCGCAGATCGGCTTTTCAGCCGATCTTACGCAAAGACTCCAAAATAGTAGACCAACACTGTTTACCTGGCAACTGTTTGTCTCAGATATGATTCCAAACACTGTTACACAAAATGGTGGTTGCTCAAGTCAATTTTAAGGTTAATGTGAACAAGCGCATAAAAGACAGGAGTAAAAGCAGGGGCAACTGCACAAAAACAAAGGAACAAAAGTGGCAGTTATTAATAATAATAACAACGTTTATTTAGAGGCGCCACACGGTATCTGCAGTGCCATACAAAGGCAATAGATACATATACAATGCAATTAATTGACAGGGTACAAGTTCAAGTAAATAAGGAATACAATACAAGTACAATGCAAAAATAAAATTCAGAACAAAAATAGCAAAACAATATGTATGGAAAATAAAGATGCAGGATATGCGTGTAGGAGCAGATGAATAAGGAGAGAGATAGACAGTAGAGAGAATAAGGTGGGAATGAATGATGACAGGGTAAGCTCATAAGAACCAACATGCTAAGTGGGAGGGGGTGGAGAATGGGCAGGGTAGCCTGAAAAGGTGGGTTTTGAGGGAGCCTTTCAAGGATTGGAGGGTGTTGTATTGCCTGATAGGTAGCGGTAGGTTGCTCCAAAGGGCAGCCCAGGAGAAGTCTTGAATGCAAGAGTGAGAGGTAATTATCAGGCTGGAGCTGAGGTGGGGGACACCAACAGAGCGGAGGGGTTGGGCTGGAGTGTGGATGGAGATAATGGAGGAGAGGTAGGGAGCGTTGGAGGAGAGAACCTTGTAAGTTGTGGTGAGTAGCTTGAACATGTTCATATTCACCTAAAAAGTGATTTGAGCAACCACCATATTGTGAAACAAGTGCGGAGTTGTTCACTTTTATGTATATTAATGGTTCTGCTTAGCTTTTGATAAAAAATGTAAATGTATTAAAAATATAGTTATAAATGCAACTAGAATCAACTTAATTAATTTTTTAATGAATTAATACAAACTAACACACAGCAAACTTCATAAGCAGCATTTCCATAGCAGTTAGATGTTTAAATACTATAAAAATAATCAGATGTAGACCATAGAGTGTTCTGGACCTAGATATGCCCTGTGGCTGGTGCCATAAGCTACACATACTTATGTTAACGTTTGGGTCTGTCTTGGAGTAATTTGTGATCACTGGCTTCATTCGTCCACCCATTCCTTACCATGTAATGAACACAGCCGGTTGCATACATGAATTGACCCCTAGGGGGGCGTGGCTGCTTCATTGACAGAGCTTTGGCCTGCTGCTACAGTATTTTACTAGCGCACTGCGGCTCTGTATATGAAGCTGCTGGGGAGTAGTAGTGACGGGGGTTGGCCAGAACCACAATCTTTAGTTATGGATCGCCTCC
>WWET01001369.1:319849-335140 GCA_011038615.1 Limnodynastes dumerilii | reverse complement strand
ATTGCTACTAAACTTTGGTTTCATCATATACAGAGATGCGGCATGCTGAGAGTTGTTTATAAACCACTAAATAGCAACTGCAGCGGATTAACTATATATAAGCAAGTAATCAGCTTCAGGCTCTTGGCACATGCATAGTTTAGGCACCATTCTTCAGATGCGCAGAGTGGCTACTGACCTGCACATGCACCAAATGAGGGCCAGGGAGCCACCTAAGGAGGATTTGCCCCAGGCCCCATCCCTGCTATGGTGGGCCCTGTGTTCATGTATATTCTGGACATGCACAATGTGAAGGTACAAAGAGATAAAGTACAACATCAATTGCACGTTTTTCTAGTCTGGATCAGGCCCATGGAGCCACATAGTGAGCCCCCTCCCCCTTCTACCACCGATCAAGTGTGGGGAGTTAACTGACTATGGACCTAATTCACACTTAAGAGAGAATTTGTGATTGTAACTAAATATACACATGGACAACATCTGAAAGAGCAAATCATAGATGCTAAAAAATTAAGTTATCACCTGTGGTATTGGGACTGCCACGTACACATGGTTCTCTAAGTGCGAGGTTTTAAGTGCAGATGTGTTTCCTTATTGTGAATCACACGGAGGCTATCAAGGTACTTAAAGTTAATTAGCATTTACTCAACTGCAACTAAACGCAAACATTAATAAACAACGCAAAATGTCTTTATATTATCTCTACACTATTATCTGACTAAATTAATTTAACGATTTTTTTTTTTGTACTAAAATAATAATGTTACATTGTAATTTTAACTATTAAGGTGTCTTGGAGCATCAAGCTACCTGTGTAATGTATTCTAACTGCTAATTATATTTTTTATCTATTATGGTTTATTTAAAATATATTATATTGTTATTTGTCACTCCAATGTTTTAATTCATTTTAATCAAATAAAAAAAACATAAATTTATTGTTTTATTTAACAAAAAATGTAAACATTTAAAACATTTAAAATATTCAGACTAATGTAAATAGAAATATTTTCTACAGTGTTAAAGGTCTAATGGTATTGGTAACATATAAACTAGACGCATAGGCAAGCAGCAAGCCATACGTAAATCAAGTTAAGAGTGATAAAGGGCTACCTTATCTTGTTCCGTGCGTATGTATACTTCCGCAAGGGCATGTTTTTTCCTGTGTTTCTGAGGCTAGCAGATTAACCCCTGCCTTTCATGCATCTGTTTGCATTTACCTATAAATTGTTTGAGCAACTTCCATTTTGTGTGTATACTTCCGCAAGGCACACGCACCTGTGAATCAGCCCTAACTTAAAAGGAATGCCCATACTGTACATTATTCCATGTGCACCTCATTTCCATTAAGAGTTTTGTCCCTAGCCACGCATACGCAAATCATATTGTACCAATGTGTGAATCAGTCATAAGTCAGGTGCCCATGTCTGTGAATCAGTCGACTATGGTTTCCATGCGTATTTTTGAGTTCTGAGCATGCGCAGGTTATCTGTTCCTAAAATATGTACAGAGGGCTGGATCCAGACCTTGTTAAGTGCATGAACTTAGTTACTCCTGGGCTAAACCACGTTGATTGCAGGGGAGTCATATTTCATCTGCTGCATACAGTATTAGAGTTGAGAGGTGATGTTTCCTATCCCAAGTCTAAATAACAGTGTGATAGTTAAGCTGGTCAATATCTGTGTGCAGTAAGCAATTCAAAGATATATCCCTGCATGCAAAGAATACAATTAACTTGGCTCCCCCTGAAATCAACATGGTTTAGCCCTTGAGTAACTAAGTTCATGTACTTAACAAGGTCTGGATCCAGCCCAGAGATTCTGCACCTACCTATGTGAATGCGGTCCTATATTATCTTTTACTTTATGGTAAATATATATGATTCCAAATAAGTGAATACCCATATCATATTGGAAAATAGATATATATATATAATGTTATATTAAATTCATTAGGCAACAGAAGTATATAGACATTCTCTTCTTTGTTGGCAGCTGGTCCCACTTTGTTTTATTTACATGACCTCAGTGGTTTTAGAGCTACATTTTGTTTTCAAATTCTACTTTACAATAAAATAGTTTGCAGAGTTTTTTGTAATACTATCCAATATATATGGTAATTTGGGTTTTGTACCAATATGTAATTCTGATACTATTTGTATATTATAATGAATGAATACATAAATACATTATATGTGGGCTGTTATTTTTGGTTCCTGTAATGTCAAGCAAACTGCAATGGATAAAGAAGAATATTTTTGCAGTTTATTAACTCTCCGATGCAGTCATGAAAAATTGTTGCTCCTCACATACAATACTTTATGTTTTAAAGTGTTCTCCAGCCTCAATCTACAATTTTTGTTTTATTAAACAAGTTGTATGAATAACTCAGGCTTACTGATGCAATCTAATTTCTCCCATTCTGTGGATATTAGTGCTTGTTGGTGGATTATTTCTAACTTTGAATACAATACAATGCAGATCAGTTTATCTGTCCAATTCATTACCTCTTATTTAGTGCTGAAGTGACTGCATTCAGCTGTATCACTTTAGTGTTTTAAAAGGAAGAGTGGCAGTTGTGGGGTTTGTACTTGAAGGGGGCCCTTAGGCAGCTGTGATATCTGTGCCCCCTGTCTGTTTGTTGCCTCCCATCATCTTCACTTTGCACTAAAAACAGAGTAGTGGCCACATGTGTAAGTATATGTTGTTGTGCATGCATGTAATACAGTATATCGCCACCTTGTCTTTGAGAGAACGGGACAACAGATCTTCAACAGTAAGGAATTTGTTACTGAGTCTGATACTGATTGGAATAATAATATTTGGTTTCGATTCAATTCAATGCAAAGCCTGCAAATTTTTATCGCAGATTTTTATACGCACCCCATAGAGGTGTGGTTTGAAATCTGTATATTTTATAAACCATAATAGTCAGTTTTAAGCGAAGTTAGCTTTGCAACAAAAATAACGTGTGCTTTGCATTGAATTGAATTGAGTCCATAGAGTCTATAAAAAATAATGAAAACATTCCCTCTTCTCAGCTAGTAAAACTAGCCACATACATTCCATGGACTCCAACGTTGTTAGAGAACTTATCAGCTGTAGAATTATCTTATATCTTCTTTACACAAACAACAAACAAATACAGGTACAGGCCCCACTCTATATGAAGGTCTTTAACATGTATTTCCTACCATAATCAATGCCTACAAGAGAATATAAATAATTATTCCTCGACCTCATAATAGTATCCTCAATATATTCTCCAGGGCACAGTTATTTTTACTAATATAATTCTCAGTCCTGTTCTACAGTCATTATATAATTGCAAGTTCAAAAAAATAGAGGTGTGTAATAGGATGTACTTATGATGCACTGATTCATTTTAAAAATAACTAATTGTATTACCTAAGGAATTCCAACAGAAGATCCCTGCCATATGACATCCGCATTATAATCATTTACAATAGGGATTGGTCAGAAGTCTGGATACTACAAAGGCACTTAGCATGCCCTCACGGTACTATTTGCATATCCCCCGCCTCTCTCAGTGCACGAGTCGTCCACACCCTGCTCTGCTACTGGAAACGCTTCCAGCATAAAACGCTGTAACCATATCCATACCGAGAATGTGGCATATGCCAATATGCCATAGTGAAATAAAACCAAGTTTGGAGTCATATCATATCTGTAATACACAAATATCCTAAATGACAACCTGTAAGTACTGTTCCTAATGATGTTGATAATGATAGAATGGAAATATCTACTGTCTGGCTGGCTGAAAAATATATAGGTAACAGTGTTCTCCCCAGGGCCTTTTAGCCGGGTGCTCCACCCGGCTATTTTAGCTTACCACCCGGCCAGACTTGACCAACACGCTGATTATGATCTCCAACTTTCAGGCCCTGCTGTCCTTCATTGGGCTGTAAAGGCTTTCTGGAACTGCTGCACCGTTGCCTATCAGAAGCAGCAGAAAGTCTGTACATCCCATCAAAGGACGACCACTGTCCGCTGAGACTCATGCAATACCTGTAGCTTCTTTCAGTGTGATTGTGTCATTGGCATGACCTAAGGTCACATCAGCGTCATTCACACACAAAGGACTAAAGCCATTATATGAGAGGTTTTAAAAAGATAGGTTGGGGTCACTACGATAATGTCTGTATGGTATGGCCCTAAGATCTAGTCTGTATTGTTCTGCAGTCTCTAGGATGTTGTGTGGATTGTATAGCGGTCACTAGGATGAAGTTAGTATCGTCTGGAAGTGTGTGGGTATACAGGGGTATGACATACCGTTACTTCTTCCATTGGTTTAATAAAAAAGCTATAAAACTCCATTAACTTCTGTTATTTCTATATTTTTATACCACCACTTCTAAATGTCTATGCCACCACTTCTAAATTTAGACTTCGACCACTGATTAGTATTGTATGGCAGTCACTTGGATGCAGTGGGAATTGTACAGCAGAGACTAGAAAGTAGTTTGTATTGTATAGTAGAGACTAGGATTTGCTCTCTTTTATTGTTGTTACAAGAATGTGTTCGGTATTTTATAATGCTCACATGGATACTGTAATGTAGGGTGGATACTGGTATTAAATGCTAAATTGTTAAACAGGAGAGCACAAATTTATAGTTTGCAGGGTTGTGTTGAACACCCCAGCACTGGCCCTATCTCATTGCCTCCACCAGTAGATCACAACCAACAGAACAAACAGTTAAAGAAAGGCAGATTCTGATGCCTCAGAAGTTTAGTTCCCAGTAGTGCAGCAGCAGCGAGGAGCTCCCCAGTGGGAACGGAGGTTTGTAGCCTTGTCAAGTATTATTTTTGCAAATATCACCCTGCCCCCACCCAGCTACTATTTAATACCACACAGCTGACAACATTTTCTGGGGAGAACACTGGGGAGGTAAGTATAAATTTAAAAAAATGGGAAAGAAAGAGGTCCTAAATCTACCCCTATTGTATTTAAATAAAGAAATACAAATGACAAAATAAAAGTGCCACCACTAAACTGAAAAATGAGCTTATTGATATTAATAAAGGAATTTCACATATTATACAGTGTTAGCTTTTCACTATTAAACTTTTCACTATTAAACTTTTTTAAGGCATCAGCAACCAGAACTCTAGTCATGACTGAATTTAAACTTTAATTACGCAAATGTTCATGCTACTTGGTGAACATTTCAGAATTGTAGATAAACAGAAAAAAGTGCCTGCTAGGGCACAAAAAGTGAGACCACTTAATTGCACAGCCAACCAACTTCCACAATTAATTATACACCATAAACAATTATAATAAAAATATACTTTATTCAAATCACAATATAAAAGAGGCAAAAAACACCCTAAATAGCGAAAATATTAAGATTTACAATTTCTACAAGATAACATACATATCATAGAGACATTAAATGTCCCAATTCGTACATAGTATATGTCAGTAAGTTAAGATATCAAAGTCACCTATAGTGACATAAAATATTAAAGTGCCAGAGATTATATATATAGTCTGCTAGTCATAGGTATAGGGATAAAGGTATACGGAGATCCATAGGTGCAGAGGTACAGCTAAGAATGCATGATAGTATAAGCAAACATTGGACATCAAACACACATGTGTCAAGGACCGAGCGGTGCTGAGATATATACAGAAATAGCATGTACACCAATGGAGGAGGAAACCTACTTACAAGTCCGACGGCTGACCCTGTCCCGAACCCCTAACGGCCTCACGGCCGCGCTTCACCTATACTAGGCAAGTACCTTGCCCTACACTAGTCTATTCAATATAACAACCCGAACCGACAGGAAGAAAAAAGAAAACAGAATTGTAGATATCAATTGTACAACATCACTACAGTCTTTATGTTTTTGGGGGGTAAAACTTTTTTTCTCACACGTAACTCTTGAATGTGATAATGCTTCACGGACAATGCTCTTTTATCATTTATCATTTTCAAATAATAATTTCAGCTTCTATATTTTCCTATTTAATAGGTGGATGAGAAAAGTTTTAATCATATTTCCTTACGTTCTATTATTTGTATCTTTTCACTTGATAATATGTTCACACTGCATATAACAATAAAAGAAGAATCTTCTGTAGTCCAGAATTATTAGAAGTGTATATTTCTATTTATAAATAAATAAATAGAATAAATAAATTTGAAATAGAAAAAAATGTTAAGCTGCACAAACGACTTGCTCTGAGTAGAGGGAGAGAGTTTAGTTTTATTCTCAGGATATTTTACAGGCATTCAGATTAAGATGAGGAAGTGAAGAGATTATTAGCAGAGTAAATCACTGAAATGTCAATGAAAGGTGAAGTGATGATAAGTAGAAATTTCATCATGAGAGAATTGGTCTAGAATAGCCAATTATTAAGTTAGCCAAGGGTTGAGTGACATTTTAGTCTTCCTACATGGTGGATAATTATGGAAGCATCACACAAGGTAACTGCATCATTTCATTCTTTCAGTTGTAGAAAAAGTATCCAATATTAAAGGAGAAGTACACTTTTTAAACATAGGTGTTGATTCAATTCCAATTTAGAGAAAACTCCTTAATAAAAATGTCTCTAATATACAAGGATGTAAATATCTCAAGCACATGTGCTCTTGGCTGGAGGCATACATTCGTATTCTGCGGGTGGTGGTCAGCTATAAGAACCACCCTTTTCTGAAAGTGCCCTTCTCTACCAGCCATTTTTGAACTGGCTCTGAAATCTATTGCTCCTGCCTCACCAAAGACAAGCAATCGAACAGCTCCAGTACGAATTCAAGAGGTGATTATTTATCCAAACCCAACCCTTATCCTTATCCTCACTCTAACCCTCCCCATCCATTACCCTAACCCTGACCCACTTCCCCGCTGCCTGACCCTAAGACTCCCTTCCCCGCAGCCTGACTCTAAGGGGTATATTTACTAAGGTCGATTTTGCTAAACTCCTGGGACTTTGCAGGCGATTATGCAATCACCATATTCACTAAAGGCAAAGTCCTGGGACTTTAGGAGCGGCGCGGAAGAAGAGGAAGGAGCCTGTCGCCGGGGCAAGTGCTGGAAGAGGCCGAAGAGCTGAATTGAGGATCAGAGTTTTTTCTTCTATCAACCGGAGAAGATTCTACAAGCAACTGGAGAACATTATCTGTCAAGAAAGAAAAAACTCTAAGCAACTCATCCCAAGAATGATGACAGCTAAATGGTGAGTGTTAAAATTTTTTTATTTACTTTATGCAACACACACTACATTAAAACACATTTAGTATAATAACAGTGAAAAACCGCTAACACCTCTGCTCTACACCAATAAAAAAAAACAGATTAATCTAAAAATTGACAAACAGTTATATATAAAAAAAATTCCATATGACAGTAACCACCATTCAGTGTGGTTAAATAACATACCAAAAGGGCAGTTTCTAAGGATGAAGAGAAATTGTACAAAATTAGAATCTGCTAATCAACATATTCAAAGAATAGAGAATCAGTTCTTACAAGAATGACTTATTACAGAAGGCTAAACAACAAGTAGACAATATAGATCAGAATACCATTCACAATCCTGAAAACAAAATAAAGAGAAAAGGTAAGAGTAGTGTTCCATTCATCTCCAATTTTAATAGTCAATATAGAAAAATAGAATCTATTATTAAAAAACACTGGCCATTATTGGAAAAAGATGAAGAATTAAAAGAGGTAATTGGTAAATTCTCTAATTTTGTATATAGAAGAGCACCAAATTTGAAAAATATAGTAGTCAAAAGTGCAATTCAACCACAAAAAAATGGAGTATATTAGAACTAAAGGGTTCCATAGATGTGGTGCATGTAGAATGTGTAGATTAGTGAAGTCGAATACCACCCATATCAATGCATATATGTCTACAAGTACAGGTCTAACCCACTAAATTAAAGACTTCATTACATGACTCTAAAAATTTTATATATCTGTTGAATGCAAATGCCGTAGACAATACATAGGCAGAACATCTAGAGCACTAAAAATCAGATGGGCAGAACTTATCCGTGACATTAGAAAAGGACTTACCACTCATGCGTTTTCAAGTCACTTTAAAGAACAACATAGTTGCGATCCCATCTCTATAATCCGGTTCTGTGGCATCAAGAAAGTGATGGGACACTGGAGAAAAAAGGATACAGCAACTCAATTGACGAAGTCAGAGATGAAATGAATATATGAAATGGAGACATTAACTCCAAAAGGTCTCAACTTCGACTTTGAGCTGTACTAATAACATCTGAATAACTCTTTGTTTCTCTCGCTCATACCACCCTGCACGGGCCTAATCCCATGCGATCTTGGAAACAAAACAGGGTGGGCCTGGTAAGTACCAGATGGGGGACCACCTGGGAATACTAGGTACTGTAGAGGTAAAAACAGGAGGATAGAACCAAAAGAATGTTGGGAATGAAACAGCCTATGGACCCCTTGTTTATTTCTGATTTTTACATGTATGGAGTATGTAGACCTCATATATTCTTTCTTCCTGTTTAGCCTTATATTTATTTTATATATTTATAGTTGGGTTTTTTGTTAGATTTTAGCATTTGGGGTGGGTTGAGTAATATAATACATTTTTTACACAGTATCATTTATTATCTTTAACATATTATCACTGGTAATTAGTTTTTAGGTAGAGTTTCTAGATAAAGGGAGGTAGTAGTTATTGTAGGAGATAGGGATTTGTGGATTTATAATTATTATAGAAGAGGTGATCACTAGATTAATTTTTAGATGGTATTAGGTAGGGTGTGTTCTTCACATTTATTTGCAGGAGATTAGTTGTTGCTATTATTTATAACCCCTGCTGAAAACAGGCAGGATGGTTACACTTCATTAGTCCACATAGGAGGTATTTTTATTTAATGTTAGGGGACAATATCCAATGATAATTTAGGTTTGAGGTAGCATATTTAGATAATCTGTGGATTGATAATTATTATAGAATAGATGATCACTAATTTTTTGGTGGTATTAGGTAGGTTTTCATATTTATGTGTAGAAGATTAGTTGTGGTTATCATTTATTACACCCTGCTGAAAATAAGCAGGATGGACATATTTCACTAGTATACATAGGAGGGATTTTTATATTTTATTAAGGGCAAATATCATGTTAGTTTATGTTATTTTAGCACATTTATTTATGTGAAGAATAATTAGGACATGAGGTTGATGAATTGAAATATAGATTTTTATATGGTCTTATTGGGAATGATGTACATGTTTTTATGGATGGGATTGCATTGTTTTTAGTCCTAATCCTTGTGAACACTAATCCTAAATGGACAGACTCATGAGAATGAATAGGATATGTTAAATTAAATATCCCATGATCACCAAAATTAATAGAGAACTATTACTATTTTATGTGGTAAATTTATTCCTTCCCTGTTTATTTATTTATTGTTCATCTATTTATTATTATCACTTTTGTTATGTGCACTACTGTTAATATATTAATATGGATCTCTATTTATACATTATAAATGGCATTACTTTCTAGTCCCTGTGAGGACTACTCCTATCGGACAGACTCGTGAGAAGGGCTTAGATAAGGACCATTAACAAATAGGATACATAAGTAGTAATAAGAGTATAGAATGAAATGACTCTAGACTGCCAGAATAAACAGAGAACTGTTATGCGGTAGAAATAATTTGTAGCCTATCCCCTATGGTGTTATTGTCACCATTGCCTTTTTATTATTGTTTATATATTGTCATTATTGTTTTATGTATTATTGTCTACAAATTTACATAGTTTTTTTTACAATTAATTTTGTAATATTGTGCACTATTTTATGGTTTTAAAGTTTAATGTTATAATTAATATATACCGTTTTTAACGTTCATACAGTGTTTAATTGTGGATCGCTATTTATGGTTGTAAGTATGTTTAGATCAATATATATCACGTTATTGTAGATAGATACCAGAGATACTTATTGATTACTACTCAGTGCTACCGATAATGATTGGTAGTAGGAAATGGGGTTGTGTAAGCTCGCAATTAAATAGATCACAGATGTGCAGGCAGCATAAAGATGACGTTCTGGTCATCCCGTTTACCACTTTGAGAAAGGGCCCCGGCAGGGCTTGAAACGCGTAAGAAGGTGAACACTTAGACTTCTAGAGGACGCCTCCAACCTCAGTTATCGGCACGTGGATCGGCGCAACTGTTCCCCCAAGCAGGACTTTTGGAACCTGGGTCAGGGACCACTAAAGGAACTTTAACAAGAACTAACTGACCATGCTCTGGTACGAGGGGAAGGGGATCTGAGGGGAGTGGGAATTTGTTTTATAGTGTGTTTTAAACATTTTAGAGAATTGTTTGTCGGAATAAAACTGTAAAAACATGTTACACTAGATTCTCTTTTTTTGTTTCACTCTTTCCAAGTAACTGCTGGAAAAAGAACATCGCTATACAAGATAAAGAGTAAAGATTGGATGTACTTTTATTGCTGCCTGCCATAATTTATTGTGGGACACTTTGATACTTTGTCCTAACACAAATGTTACATTGTGTTTTTCATATATAATAGTTTTTTTTAATATATAACTGTTTATTGGCAATTTTTAGATAAATTAGTTTTTTTATTGGTGTAGAGCAGAGTTGTTAGAGGTTTTTCACTGTTGTTTAGAGACTTTTATATAGGGTAGTAGACCCTAATGACCCCTAATATCAGCTAGCTTATACACCTTAGCGCTAGATCTTCATACACATTTTTTACATTTAGTATAATACACGGTGGCCACCGGAGGTTAGTTAACACATCAGGGGGCCATATAATACATTGTAAAGGCTTTTTTAATGCACACATGTCTGTCAATGTATGTTTGTATGTTTTTTGCACATTGTATTTTTTTTTTAGGCACCGGAGATAGCGCAGCATGTTTAGAATGCTTAAGGCTGAGCCTTGTAGTTCTATCAGCGCAGCCATGCTAAACATTCTAGACATCCTGCACTTCTGTTTTTTTTCTACAAAGCGGCTGGGATTTTCCAAGGAAAATTGCTGTGCTTTTCTATAGAAAAGCACAGCGATTTAGCCCTTGAAAAAATCGATGATACTCAACTGGGATTTCAAATCGCAGGTAAAATTCGATGGTTAGTAAATACGCTGATTTTAGCAAAAAAATCGCAGGAAAGTCGCGGCAACATTGGTCGATTTCTAATCGCGGGTAAAAATCGAGTTTAGTAAATATACCCCTAAGACTTCCTTCACCCGCAGCCTGACCCTAAGACTCCCTTCCCCTCTGCTTGACCCTAAGCAGTGGTGCATACAGATTGAAAATGTGCAAAAAAATTTCCAAAATTTGCAAAAAAGTGGAATTTCGAAAAATGGGCATGGCTTAGCGGCCATATGAGGCAGACTGACATTGAGGATGATGGTCCTGGCCTGTGCTGCAATAGGAAAGCAGGTAGGGGGTGGTGAATAGGTCACAACCAATTCAACAGTGCTTTTACACTGACAGAAGCTCAGGGCCATTGTGTAATGTGCTGTGCTAATGCATTGTAGACTGCTATTGCTATTAGATATGTTCCTTCTGTTTCTTTAATATATAACTACTATTTTAATGTGTGAAAGAAGTAACTTACTTACTTACTTCAAATCCACATAATAAATGTCCTGCTTTCACAGAGAACATGTATGTCTTACATGTCTTGGCAGTCAGATAGCATGACCATATTATCAGTATTCTCATTAAATTTTAATTATATATATAAAAAAATACTTAAAAACATGCAAACTTGTATAGGCTGCTGCATTACACCATTTGCATGTACTTCAAACAAAATAATTATACCACCCAGTCAGGATTTTGTGGCTGTTTATAACTCATCTCTCAGTTGTGTTTGGACTGTTGAGTTTGTAGTGTTCATTTAGTTATACATTTAGAAATTTCCAAAATACAAAATAATAAGAGAAAAACCCTGTACAAGGGAATTTCACTGCTGATGTGGGGAAAACACAGGATACTGTCCTTCCAGCAAAATCTGCAAACACCAACCACCCTAACAAGTAGATTCATTTCACAAAGACCATGGTGTAAGCAGACCATGACAATAACACAATAAACTGATATAAAAATGTTGGACAGGACCACTCTCACTCCTACAGGCATGTAAGTGCAGGGGCACCAAGCTAAGAGATGACCTTACCATGTGGAACTTCTTGTCCCATATACCCAAGGAATTCAGGAGCATTGCATATCTGGTTGTTTGGGAAGGGGTCAACCATAGCCTACATGAATGCACCATTCTACACTTTATTAATGGAGGACTGCATCCTGGCATTCCAATTACCATGCAATAGAATCTCTGAGCAAAAGGGGATGCAGCTGGTCCAACTACCTCTATTGTTACAATGATACAGCTGCCAGCTGAATGGAAGCCATCATATATTTGCAAATGTATGTAACAAATTCTCTGACTTTTATTTTAAAGATAGAAAGTTATGGTTTGCTGCTGGGAAATTGCAAGAGTGCTGAGGCCTTCTTTGTATCTGTGTAAATTCCCCATACCTTACAGCACCTGCTCTATATTACCTTATTAATTGATTTGAGCAACCTCCATTTTGTGCATTTGTTTTAATGTGTGTCTGGGATAGCAGCTGACAGGGGGTGCTGTCTCAGAGTAGCTGTTTCGGAGATTTGGGGACCTCTGCTGGGGGTGAGCTCTCAAGTTAAAAATATATGATATATGACCCAAAGTTGGGACTCTGACAGTATTAGAGTTCGGAACATCAAACAGAGAAGCCTTGTAAGTGACTGGTGGCTTATCATATATCTGCAGATGTATGTAACTGATTCTCTGACTTTTATTTTAAAGATAGAAAGTTATGGTTTGTTGCTGGTTAACTGCAAGAGTGCTAAGGGTGACTTTTGTATCTATCCACATATATATAATTAAAATATTATTTTTAAATGTAGCTGGATCAATTGGTAAGAAATGATGGGCACAAAAAGGCAGGATTAGAGCTAGGGGAGGGTGAAGGTTAGGCTTGGGATAAAAGGCTTACCTGTCACCAGAGAAAACGTTTCAGCTCAGGGAGTTGCATAGCCACTGCTCTCTAAAATGGAGAATGACATTCAACTGCCGTATTATGGTCTGGCGAAAAACAGACCATCGTATCAGCAGACCACACCCCAGCAAAAGATCCAAATAGATCTGCAAGCATTGAATTGACCTAACCAGACATTTGTTAAGGCGAATATCCAAGTAAGGCTAGGCTTGCTAACATTTAGGTTAAATTGGTTACTTTAGGATTTTAAGATGTAGGATTATGCTGTGAGACATAGTCCTACAACAGACATCATCCTGCTAACTGTCCATGTCTATCTTAGCATTTAATCTGGACTGCACATGTCAGCGTACTCAGTTTCTCCCTTACTGTAATGTGACTTGCCATAACCAAGCAATAAAGCAATTTAGCACCTCCAACCCAAGTCATCATTTTATAAGTAAGCTATACAGAAAGCATGTGCATGCAAGAGCCAAGTAAAAGGATGGAAATGAAACGTGACAGCTTGCAGATTGAGAACTGTAACTTCTGGGCCAAAGAGCCTTTGGCATCCGTGGAAAACACTATGATGAAAACTATACATTTCTCTCTAGCCTTTGCATAGTAATGGAAGGAGAGATGAATATGCATTTTAGTAAGGATAATGATTCTCTCGTTACTGGTATTTTAGCCAATTTTCTTAATCTCAGCAATAGTGCAAATTTTTAGCTCTTTAGATTGAGGTCTAATTTTAATGCTACCATTGCAAATCGGGGCTTGTTTCATAGCCTTGATGTCAAATATTTAACATTCACTTTAGACGGTATTGACTCCGTGTTCCTTCCTCCTGGTCTCAGAATCATTCTAATTGTTCAGGAACAGCGTAAGGGCTGGGAAAGTGATCAATGTTGCAGAAACAAGTACTTTTGTTGAATTTAGAACTCTAAGTACTTAAGAAGTGATTTGACAATTATAATGTGGCTAAGAGCTATATGTTCCTGTGGCTACAATTAGGAACTAAAAAGGAGAATGCGGAAACAATAATGACTTCCTAGTACAATACAACACTGAATCGCACATCAGCAGTATGCATCCAATGCATTTAATGTTCACTTAGAAATACTGAAAACTGGAATAGTGACATTTGGACAATGAGCCGTAACAATAAATGTAGCATTTGCATATGTGTGATTTCACATTATTTACTCTTTGCTCTGGAATACACATTTACTATGCTTTTTTTTTTTTTTTTTAAATAAATAGCATAATTAGTCAATCTCCACTGGTTATTACTGCTAGGGATGCATAGCGGTCCCAAATCAGTTGATGTTATTCAAAGGGTTTTATTATTTGCTGTAGCTTTTTCAAATCTAAGGCACAAGATTCAATTTTTACATTTAGTCCTTGAGACCTATTGTCAGGAATAATATATATAAACTATAGACTCCACATCAAAGACCTAACCTTCCCATTGCATCCTCTTACTTATAAGCAGCATTTTCATGCTATGCTGTGGAGGCAGTTATTATGTGGTGGATAGTTTTGCAATATCTAAAATTAGCGCTGCAAGTTTCATGTTAATAAAGACTCTAATACAATATCGTCTTACCATGCTCTCTCCATTTATTGCCCCTTATAATAAAAATTTCACATAAAGGGCCTCATTCACTAAGCTCGATTTGGTCAAATCACGTGATTTTGAGCTTCAAAATCGCCAAAGGCGATTCACTAAGCTCAAAATCACGTGATTTTAGTAATTTTTAAATCGCGGGTCCGCAAATCGCGGTCCTGACTTTTTTCAATTACAAACATACAATGTTTGTAATTCACTAAATGCGATTTCACCGAATCGCGGTGAAATCGCATTGAAATCAAAAGACATAAAATCGCATCTCTAGAGATGCGATTTTATGTTTTTGTGCCGATCGCGACCAATAAAACACATGTCTGTATAACGGACGTGTTTTAATGGTTAAAAATCCTTAGATCGGCATGTGTACAATGTGTCTCCCTGCTGTAGTCATTGAATTACAAGGATCAGCAAAGGTGATCGTTGTAATTCTTTGGTTACAGCATGGATACAATTGTATCCATGCTGAACTGCGTGTCGCGTCTGTGTAAAAAAAAAAAAAAATAAATAAATAAATAAATAAACAAACCCTTTAAAAATGAAATAAAGTGTTACATATGTAAATAAAATAGTCATCCTAGCTAACATTAACCCCTACGTGTATGCACTTACCTTAGGAGGTCATCTC
>WWET01001369.1:220431-230909 GCA_011038615.1 Limnodynastes dumerilii | reverse complement strand
AATATATGATATATATATATATATATATATATATATATATATACACAATATATATCACATATCTAAAAGCCTTATGTTGCATCCTAGTGTGGATAATAGCTTTTTTCATGGTAAGAATAATTGCTTGTCCTCTAGGTTGTTGCCTCTGCTGTTAAAGTGATGTAAGCATACATGTTTTTACTTTTAATCCATAGGATGCTCGTTAGTGGGTGGTAGGTAACAGGTGAAGTAGTTGTATGATATAAGATAAAGTTACTTTCCTTATTTAATCCTATGCATTCTCTGATACATCAGCAAATATCCACCTAAAAGGCAATTCTAACACAGTTTTTGCTTACTGATCATTGCTTTACAGATTGTTTAATGTTTCTGTGGTTGTAGTGACCTTAGATGTCACGAATGAGAAGGATACATAGACAAAGGATGACAGGGGTTGAATTAATAATAGAAGCTGCAAACCACGAGGGCAACTCTGAGAAGTTCAACAAAAGAGTCTATATGATTCATGAAAGGTTGTCAGGGTCTTTAACTATTTCTTACATATCATGGCAGGTATATATATAGTACTATATGTAGAACGTAATAAATATGCTCTTTATGAGTACTACTATAGTATAGTAGTAGCCTATAATAACAAATAAATGCATTGGAAAGAAAAAATGATTACAGACTGCATTCACATGCAAATATCTGGCCAAAATGCTTGTGATGATGAGAACAATGCACAGTGTGGTCAGGAGATCTGCCTGAGGATTGGGCATTGTGTACATCCAGGGAAATTGCACAAGTGTGTACCCAGCTCAACATGTCTGCTCTCATAGTCCAGAGAATAATATTTCCCTTGCCTTCTAACATAATGTACCACACCCAAAAATGCAAAGTATGTGATTTATAAACATTTTCAATTCTACAAAATGCTTCCAAAAGGATCTTATAATTCTGTCTTCTCCAAAAGACATGTTTATCTGTACAATACTACATAGTCTATGGTTAAAAAAAACCAATAGTTAGCACATTTACAAGTGTTTTATGTACTTCTATTTCTAACAAAGTCATATGAAGCCAAATTTATTAATAGATGATTGTACCAAAACATGTGATCT
This sequence comes from Limnodynastes dumerilii, assembly GCA_011038615.1. NCBI lineage: Eukaryota > Metazoa > Chordata > Amphibia > Anura > Limnodynastidae > Limnodynastes > Limnodynastes dumerilii. The sequence continues at coordinate 229,806 of WWET01001369.1, read as the reverse complement.
ATTGAGCTATTTACTTTGTTGTATAAGGCGTATGAGTTATCTCTTGGACATACTACATAGGACAGCATATTTGGCCATATGACCCAAAACTGAATGCTGTGACCTCCGTGGATTAATATCTCATTATCATATCAAACATAACAAGCCCATTTAGGGTCTGACATCAAAGATCTCTTCTCTCCAGATTTCCACTTAGTAGCCTGAAAACACAGAAATTAATTTGGATTCTCTTCAATCAATCTTCCACTGTCGCAGTAGCAAGACACCTGTGCTCGCTTCTAATTTTAAAACATGAGGGTTCACCACTCACAACACATTATACCTCTACTCCCACGTGTGAGTCAGTGGCAGATATCATAAGTTGGAATGGATCCTAGTGATATGTAAATATTTAGTAGTTAGTGTATATTAAAAATTAAAACGTAGACCTATAAATGTCTGAAATGATTCATCTTTTTTTGCTCAGATGTCATGTATTTCTAAATAACGCTGGAGCCATCTGTTGTTTTCAGAGCATCTCAGTTTTGATCTTAATATCCACAGTTGACTGGGTCACAGCAGTGCCAGGATATTTGAATCTATTTACTTGCTTTATGTCCTGTGTACACAGCTTGACTTGGCTTAGTTTATTTTAAACATGATCTACATATTTCAAATGCGCAATGAAATTGGGCCCTATTTATAACGTTAGTGAAAACTAATTACAATTAGCCACAGATTGCCTGACAGTGTAAAAAGTTAGGGAGAACAAACTGTAGCGATTTGAAAATGATAAGAAGAAATTGAAGGTCCATTTAATAAACTAATGAAGCACATCACAAAGAAAAACTCAAATATGTGCATCTCAAAAGTATTTCATTGTGGCAGAATGGAAAGTCTCAGTGCCATCAAGTTTAGTTGTAACAGCTTCTAGTGCTTTTGGGCAAGCACCCCTTCACTGCCACATTGAAATAACAGAATAATACAGAACAGAACGAAAGACAGAACGAAAGCCATTAAGGGTTCCAAACTGAGTGACTTTATATGTTTTAATTGTGTACATGGTATTATTACAAATGTGAACTATCATTATGTAAACACACACGATTTATATTTTCTTTCTCTTTGCTGGTTAACAGAACAGGGTTAAATTTATGTTTTATTGTATGCGGTATTCTCTCCCTCCTACATACAGGTATAACCTAATCAACACATACATGCTGTACCACAAGCCCATCTGAACTGTAAGCAGGAGAACGTGACTGCTGCTTACCCTGCCTCTAACACTTTCAACTATAATGACACCAGAGATGACCCTGTCAGATGTTGCGAGTGTGCAACGCACATACCCTGAACCACAGAGAAGCCACCTGTAACTATAACAATGCTGCGGGTGTTTGTTTTGTGCGATGTTGCTATAGAGATCATATACAGGAGGACTGTAAGGGGCGAGGGCTTTTTCAGACCAGCTCCGACTGTGTACAAGTCAGTGCAGCCCTTTTTGCCAGTACAGAGTATTAAAACCCATACTGTGCTGGCATAAAAGGTACAGTTAGAGGGAGTGTCTGTGATACTGTCTATTTCTTACTTTTTGCTCCTGAGCTACTGATCAGGGAGTGCATTAGATTGTGCAGTATTTTGGTGAATACTGGTAATCTTTTCTGTCTTCAATAAAAATAAAAGATAAATAATATGCTGAGGCCATTTATGTTATTTTAAATGGTATAGTAACATGTACGTATGCATATTATCCAGGGAGGTAGATATCCACTTCTTCTGGTTTGATGCAATCAATTTAATTATTGTGTGTGGGCGCATAGCATTTTGGGTTAGCCAAGCTGTCTGTGTTGTTGCCATTTGAAAAACTAAAATTAAATGAAATTGTCACAAACTGCTGTGATATTCACAGCAGCACAAACTCTTTCTCACTTGGCTGCTTGAGTAGATCCTGGCTGTTATTAAGCAACCAGAATGCTGCTCTCTCAGGAAGCTGGATGACAGCAATCATGGTAGTTGCTAAGCATCCAGGTTGCTGTGTAAACAGCACAGCCATTCTACTCCAGGTGCTAGAATTATTAAACATTTCTCAGCTGGTGCCTAACAAAAAGAATTAAGATTAACCAGAGCTGTGAGGCTCTGCAGATCTGATTGGCTGTTCTATATTTAAATACCCAGTAAGGAGAACTCTCCTTTGCTGGTGATAGTGTTTTGCTATTGGTCTTGCTTTTATCTTATCTTTTTTTGTTCCTTGTATCTGTTTCTCTTCTGTCAGTCCTGTCCCCAGCCCTGTCCAGTTTGTCAGTCCTTATCCTTGATGTACCTGCTTATTTCATGACCTGTTGTGACGACTGACTCCCAAACCATCCTTGCTACTCTAGGAGCTGTCACTGGATGTCATGACCTGCTGGGTGCCTGTCACATCATCAGGGGACCTAGCAAAGACCTGGTCCCTAGTGTATGGGTAATGCCATAAAACGTAATGTTATCACCAGCCTCACTGCAAAACTACATTCTCAGAGAGTTGACATCACAGAACCCTATTTCAGCCCAAGCCCTGTCTTAACCAAACCAGCGTTAGAGGAGAAGTGCCTGGTTTTCCCTCCATTGTCAGGGCAATTTTTCCTCGATCACACATAGTTTGTGTGCTCCAGTGGCTTATGTTGGAGTGCATGGTCCATTAGTCATGGTTAAGCCGTGACCCTCAGTATCTACGTTCGAGGCATGAACTCTGTGTACTGAGTAAGTGCCATGGACTACTCTGTCGCTAGTTCCTTTGCCTCTGGATATTCCATTGGCAACCATCGCTGACTGTCTGTTACATTGAGGCCATACCTGAGAATATCTTTTTTCCAGGACCATCTACCAAACCTAGTGTTGCACTGTCTGAGACGCCTCTTCATAGTGCTGCCCTGCCCGAGTCGCCTCACAGTGCTGTTCAGCCCAAGTCGCCTCACAGCGCTATCCTGCCTAATTTGCATCATGGTGCTGTCCAGCCCGAGTAGCCTCAAAACACTGGCCAGCCTGAGTAGCCTCAAAGGCCTGCCCAGCCTGATTCAACTCACAATGCTGTCCAGCCCGAGTCACCTCACAGCGTCTCAGTCTAGAATATGGTAACAGATATTGTATGTTACAGTTTATAACAATAGACTGGATCCAGGTTATGTGTCCATTTCCCATTATCTATAATGCTATTTAACTTACATGGCAAAGGTAAACAAAGTTGATTTCGTATAAATACATCTCTGACATTGGCAGAGTAAAATGTACACATTTATTTGCATACATTTTTATGGAAATACCATGCATCTATATACATGGTTTGCTCCCTGTAATACATAACAAACAGTCACACTCATCACCTGAGGACTTGTATATATCCCTGGTGTATTTTGAATAGTACTCTATAAAAGTAATTCCTTGCCTTATACAGTGTGTCACAGACTAATAACTGATTCTTAAAATTGTACCCTGCATGCAAAATAATAAATGTGGTCAATCTAATATGTCAAGCTTATCTATAGTAGGTAACGCAGATTCTTATGCGTGCCTAAACCTTTACTGTACCTGGAAATGAAGACCATTTGGCAGCTAGCAATTTGAAATGTCTGTTTATAAAGGGACACATATACTGTATTTATTAATGCCGTTTGCTTCCAAGGCAACGGATATATTTAAGCTCCTGGGATTTGTTAGAAATCTATATTTATTTTTTATGCGTTTATAATTAAATTTGGGTGACTAAATGCTACTGTAATGTATGCATGCAGTCTACATTGGGAGTGAAGATGAATTAATGGTTCTGTGTCTGAGCTCTCTCTGCTACAGTAATGTGAAGCAAGTTGGATGCTTGAAACAGAAGTGTATTGATCAAATAAATAAAGAAGATCTCCTGAGATACTCATTTAGCACACTGATCTCTCCTTAAAACATTCACGCAACGATTTCCAAGCACTCTAGTGCAGCCTAGCTAATGAGCATCTGACCTTATAATGCTGTTAGCCAGCATGACCACCTGTGTTTCCATCTAATAACTAAAGATTAATGATTTTGCTTAGTATGATATGTCAACATGATGCATTATGAGGTTTATGGGGTTTTATGGTATATTGAATAATACTCATGAATTACTGGATGGTCTAATTTCAACAGATGACGTAACCATGTAAAAAGAATTAGGGGGAAATGTAGTTCACTTTGGGGAACCCCATTCAAGCACAGAGAGAAAATGCATGGTCCAATGCTTTGGTGCATTATTATTGACCATTGTGCTTTTGGCAGCTCCAATGATTTTGAATTTTGTTGAATAACATTGGGCCTGATGCACATAGGACATTCCGTACATAGCGTCTGCAACAGAGTCTAACGTGCGGCTTTTATTATCCACAATGCCGCATGCAGAATAACAGGGCATTTCCCCTGCTCTACTATGTGCAAATAGTGGATCCGTGCTGTGGACTCTACTTTACCAACAGAGTTTCATGCGGAATATAGGATTGTACGCAGGGCCGCCATCAGGGGGGGACAGCCGGGACTATTGTCTTGGGCCCGGACTTGATAGGGGCCCGTCGATACTTACCTAGATCTAGGTATAGGAGGTATCATATTCAGTAGCCGTCCAATGCACAGGGAAGTTCTTCCCTGCGCACCAGCCCGCTGTTAAAGCGTGCCTGCCGGGCCCCACCCCTATGTGATGTCACCAATGACACCACCTAGGGGGCGGGGCCTGCGGCTGGGTTGCGGGCCACGCATTTGATGACGGCAGCCCTGATTGTATGTAAGGGCTACACCCAACACTTACTGTACAATTTAAATGGCAAATCACACCCACCATGCATATCTCATATGGGATGGTAGGTGGCCTGACAGTATCTATACAGAGCTGCCTTTCGTACGTTGTATACTTAAGTCAGAGAACATTATTCAGAGGCAAATTCAGAATATTGGACATTGAAATGGGATAGTTGGTATGTGCTCATTTTAAGCTGACACTTCCATTGTCAATTTAATTTCTGAAACAATATCAATTGATTGACATAGTCAAACCCAGTTCATATTTGTGGTTATTGTTATAAGCCACAATGATTGTTGATATGTGGTCTAAAATGGTAAAGGTCCCTCCAGGAATGAATGCCTGCAAAAATTACAGAATATTTGCATATTATTAATAAGCAACAAAGCTCCTCTGACATTGCAGCACATTATTTAACTCAACCAAAATATATTTACTGATCCTTTTCACATATTTTTTTTCTCAAGTGGCCTCATTATCTCTTGAAAATAACTTCTGTGTTTTATATAACACTCCTCCTCAAATCAAAGGGTCCCAGTTTATTTCCTCATTGTCACTTGTCCTTATCTGCCATTTGGGATTTAGCAGCTTCACAACACATAGCTCAGAAAATCAGTGCCGAGGAGGGGTTGTATGAAACTTATGGTAACTAGGTCTAATAAGTTATTCATTTTACAGAGGTCTGCAGCCTAGTTTTAAACAGATGGTATTCACAGAGGGGTGGAATTAATCTTTGTTAACCTCTATTTAAAGGATAATAAGTATTTTATTGAGAATGAAATTAAACGAAGAGGAGTAAAGCCCCAAGGCTGAACTCAATAGGGCCACAAATGGAGGCCGACACAGAGAAAGAGCATAAATGGAGGCTTGACACACAAAAGGGGCACAAATGGAGGCTTGGACACACAGAAGGGGCACAAATGGAGGCTATATTTTTATTTACATTTATGCATGTTAATATAATGGTAAATACCAATGGCTAAGAAAGCAGAGGCAGGCATAACTCATAACTTCTTATTCTTCGTCCCCATTCTAGACCTTATAGTGTTTTTTGGACTGGATCCAGGCCTCCACTTCTGTAACACTTGAAACCAGATCTCTGCTCAACTCCCGTCGTGCAGACGAACTTAGAATTCAATTGCTTTTATTTCTTAGAATTCAATTGACCCAATGTAAAATTTTCTATGCCAAAAAACAGGGACTGAGAAACTCCCTCCCGACACAGGTAAGTGACGCTCTCTATTTCCCCAACCCCAACCCCAACCCTTATCTTAATTCTTATTCTAACCCTCCCCCTTGATTACCCTAACCCTCCCTTCCCCACAGCCTAACCATAAGTCTCCCCTTCTCCCTTTCATCCCTTCTCTGCAGCCTAACCCTAATAATTACCCTACTAAAATACATTCCCTCCTCTGCACTAACCTGTCTGGACGTTCGGAAAGCATCACAAACAGCTGGGTATGGCTGTGAGTCACAAGCAGAACTTCTCAGTGGGGCCATATTGTAAAATATATACAGACAACAAATAGTTGTCACAAAGGTGAGCGGAACTCAGTGCAGTGTTTTGCGTTAGTCTGAATCCAGACCTTTATATTTCGTTTGACAATTACCCCTAGGTCAGAAAAAATGCCTGGAGCACAGATCCAACCATTAATGCAATCTGTGTCTTCCTTATAACCAGCCTTCGATAAGCATTCAAAGGAATTAAGCCTGTCAGTGGTCCACCAATAATCAAAATCACCACCTCCATTTCACAAATGAGTTTAGAGGCACATCCTTCAATTGTACCTCTTCTGTGTGTCTAGCCTCTATTTGTGCTCTTTCTCTGTGTCCAGCCTCCAATTGTGCCCCTATTGCGTTCAGACTTCATTTGTTCCCCTTCTGTGTGTCCAGCCACCATTTGTGCCTCTATTGTGTCCAACCTCCACTTATGGCCCCTATTGCATTCAGCCTTCATTTGTGCTTCTTCTGTGTGTCCAGCCTCCATTTGTGCCTCTATTGTGTCCAGCCTCCATTTGTGTCCCTTCTGTGTTTCCAGCCTCCATTTGTGCCCATATTGTGTACAGGCTCCATTTGTGTCCCTTTTGTGTGTCCAGTCTCCATTTGTGCCCCTATTGTGTCCAGCTGACCTACCAGCATCATTCACATAACGCATACTGGGTATACAGGGCACCCATAGGAGCCCTGTATATCCAGTTCAGGTTATGTGAATGACGCTGGCTGCATCATGCAGCCAGTATTTGTGTAAGCCATGGTCTATGAAACCGTGCCCTGGGGAAGAGGCAGAGTGAACCAAAGTGGGGGCTGCCCTGCTGGGAACCCCTCTTAAAGTCACCTTGGGGCAGCTCGCCCTCTCCTAAAAACGGTCCTGGTGCTGTATACAGTGGAGGGCACATAGCAGGCACTTATAATATCATGTCAAAAATAGTCTCAGGATGGAACCCTGGATCCAGACCAGAAAATGCCACTTTTATGATCCAATTTTAGCAGGAACCTGTCAATTATTTAAAGGTAATTTAATACAGAGAGTGTATGTATAGTATGAGAGTGTATAAAGAGTAATGAGAGTTAGACAAGGGGGTCAGAGCATCAGCTATTCCCAGGTTTATACTTCCATCAACTATTTATTTTTTAAACATTAGCAATTCCAAAACATGATGTCCTTATGTTGTGTTGGTTAAATTATGGCTGCAGAAGTGATCTTCTAGAAAGCATAGAGTTAGATTGTGTCTATTAATTCACATTGCTTAACCAATCACTGGTCAAACGTTTTGTAAGAACAATTTTATATCAAATAACTGCAAATGCACATCAAACATTACAAACATTCTAATTCTAAGCTTTTATAACAAATGTATGTTTTGTGCTTTAAGATTTGAATCTAAGTTATTTTTTCTTTGTTATACTGTACATTTCCTTTTTCAGGAAATTGTGATGATGTGATAAAGGCTGATATTATTGCAGTCATTTCTACCCTTGCAATGCTTATTAATAAAACAAAAATGCTGAGATTGAGTTGACTTTTTCCTGCATGTAGACTGGTAAACATAATTAGCCTTGTTAACCTTAGTTTCTGTTGCATGGAAGAAAATTAGTCTACAATGATTGGTTTAAGCGCAGAACATTTGTGTAATTAATTGATAGGACAAAGCTGTCATTTATTATTGAATATTAATTTATATAAATTAATACCTTAACTTGTAACACATAGACAATCATGTTATGTGTAAATTTGATGCAACGTGCAAGCTTGTTCCATCATGTCAATTTCTGAGCTAAGTTGTCAGCTATTTATGAACACAGTCTATGAGTGCTGGGAACTGTCTAACCTGTCAGCCGTTGTCATCTGTCCATGCATTCGCACCTAGAGGTTTTTCCGCCCTCTTGCTAAGGTGCTTGGCTTAATCTACTTCCACCCCTTTCCCTGGTGTCTGAAATAAGGATATTTAAGTTAATTAATATCTATCTATCTATCTATCTATCTATCTATCTATCTATCTATCTATCTATCTATCTATCTATCTATCATATTCTTTGAATTAGACCTATTGAGTGAACCCCCCGTCAATCCCCTCTCTCGTGCAGGAATTGTGGCAGTTATGTTGCCATAAGCCTGCCTTAACTGAAATGTGTGGATCAGCTGATCAACACGTATGTGGTAAACCCATCCCAATGTGTACAATTTACATACTTACCCCCTGCCCACCTTTGCAGGCGAAGGGGAAGCACAGCCCCTTACTGTGGATTTTCTATAGTATGGAAGAATATAGACAGTAAAATCAAGCTTGCCAGGGCCGGATTGAGAGCTATGTGGGCCTGGGGCTGAAAGTTATCCATGGCTCACACTATATAGTATGCTTTGGAGGAAAATATCAGTTCCTGAAATTCGCTTTATGCTCTGCAATGGGAGGCCAGGAGATCTGCAGTGTGTTGGGCATATTTTCAGATGGAGGCCTGGGGCTGTAGTCCCATTAGCCCCATTGTTAATCTGGCCCTGAGCTTGGCATTTGAAGAATTGGCATATGGAAGGGATTTAAAGGTAATATAAGATGTGAAGTCAACATAAAAGTAGAAAAAGAGAAAATCTACACTTGGCTGTACCCTCCTCTGCAGTGCTATTCTGGAATTGTTGCTTTTCTACATTAACCAAGGTTACCAATGTTAATCGGCAGCAGACTTTAGCAGATATGTTGTTAAAAATACATGTGAATGTTTGATTAGTATTACAGTGGCAAGGATAGAGCATGAGGGCAACTCTGGATAAGTAGTACTGAAAATAAGCACGCTTTAAAAATATGCAAAGAGATGTATATAGGCAAACAGACTGAGGTGCAATGCAGCAGTATACACCAAGTTCTCATGTTTAAATGTGTTTTTTTATATTTAATTAATTTTAATTTGACAAATTTTAGGATTATTTAATTATAATAAATTTTTTTACATATAAATAAAATTAAATATTTGTTAAGCAAAAAAAAAACCCTCTGCCTAAATCTATATTTAAACAATGTCTGATCAAAATAAGCAGAAATATCTTCTAAGTCTAAAACAAAGAGTGTATTGCATGCAGTGTGTTTTAAAGCATGTTTTATATTTAAATAAAACAT
>WWET01001369.1:171372-186532 GCA_011038615.1 Limnodynastes dumerilii | reverse complement strand
CAAAGTTGGGACTCTGACAGTTTTAGAGTTAGGACCAAAACAGAGAAGCCTTGTAAGTGACTGGTGGCTTATCATATATCTGCAGATGTATGTAACTAATTCTTTGACTTTTATTTTAAAGATAGAATGTCATGGGCTATTGCTGGTTAATTGCAAGAGTGCTGGGGTGCCTTTCTTGTATCTGTGTTAATTCCCCATACCTTGGAGCACCTGCTTTATATTAACTTGTAAATCGATTTGAGCAACCTCCATTTTGTGTGTGTGTATATATATATATATATATATATATATAAAGGTGTTGTATAATGCATTACATACCAAAAATATTCTGACTATACAAACTTTCCATAAATGAGTTTCAGGTCTTTATTATTTTATAGTGTTTTATCATTTTCAGCCCGGGGAGTAGAGAACGGTCTGTTTGTTATTCATGTGCTCTGCACACACAAATGGGGTTATTTATCAAGAGGAAAACTGTTTGAGGCAATGCACCTTAAACATTGCTTTCATTATAATGCCATGGCTGCATAATAAACTGCCAGTGGCTCTGACACCTTCAGCTGTGTGTTCTGGAACTTCAGGAATAGCTGAGAAAAGCTGCAATTACTGTGGCAATGAAGCTCCATTGCATTTGCATTCAGTGTGTCTGCCATGCTAGAATCCGAGTCCCAAAACGCTAGCTTTCCAGAGCGGAGTATAAATGGTTGACAGATGACTATTATACATAAGTGGTGTTTGTGGGCATCATAATCTTCTCTCATGCTGGATTTTGTTGTTTTAATGCAGAGCCCTAATGCTTTTTGTCCGTAATACCTGTCTACTATGGTTGTTTGGTCTGACTCATAACATTCCTTACACACTAAATGATTTAAGATCCCTTTACAAATATACAGAGATCTACAAACACAGACGGGTGCAGGTTAATAGGTGCACTTGCCTTTCCAGTGTATTAGATTGTTTTATAAGAGTGCAGTCAAGGCTCTATAAAGAATACACAAATAAGTTTAGCGAAGGCTCTTTTCTATTCATGACTGTGCCCCAGTGTGCAAAGCAATATAAAGACATGGGTCCTGATCCAGACCTAAGATTGTTTTATGTACGCAAGTGTCCCTAAGTTACACACTACTAAGTATGATGCACACCCCCTGGCACTCACCTTGCACACAGGTAACTTAGCTGACATACGTGTTCAGAACCCTTTCTATTGCGCATCTTTGGTCATACGTATCACCTTGTCGTACGTAAGCGCCTAACCCAGCCCATACTGTTTTTCAATGCCTCTCTCCTCCCACAATGTGTATATTCGGCTTGAATAGGGATGTCACACCCTAACATACGTACAAGTTATGTACAATCAGAGTTACGATGCATAACATTGCCGCACGCATGCGCAGTGTATTCCCACAGCCGACTTATGGCCTTTGTAACAAAACATACCAAGAAAGGCTAGAGGAACTAAACATGTATAGCTTGGAGCAGAGAAGGGAGATGGGGGGATATGATAGCAGCTTTCAAATACATCAAGGGTTGTGACCAGCTAGAGGAGGGTACCATTTTTCAAAAGAAAAGGTGTAATAGAACACGAGGGCATGGATATAAACTGGAGGGTGGTAGATTCAAAGGAAATGTGCGGAAAAATTACTTCACTGAAAGGGTGGTAGATAAATGGAATATTCTCCCATCTGAGGTGGTTGAGGCCAATACAGTAGAACAATTTAAACATGCTTGGGATAAATATAAGGGTATCCTAAATTGTAAACCAAATTGAGGGTAAATAGGGTCTAGGGTCAGTATAGTTTTCAATAAACAAATGGGCAGACTAGATGGGCCATGTGGCTCTTATCTGCCGTCACTTTCTATGTTTCTATGCTGCATGCGTGAATTGTCTGTCATTAATAAGTCTGGATCAGGCGCCATGTCTGTTAGAATAATCTCACCTTCTGCTGTAAATATCACTGAACCTTTAATACATTATGGGCCTTATTCACACTTAAGAGTGAGTTAAGTGCGGACAGAACCGCCCCTAACTCACTGGTGCAGCCCTTAACCCACCCCGGTTTTTAGGTACCTTATGGCACTTAAAAGGGCTACCTTATGTTACCGTGCGTAATTTCCTTATTAAGAAGTTAAATTAGCTGTCATTATTTAGTCTGGATCAGGCCCATGGTTTGATCATTTTGGTGTGGAAGAACTTGATTGGCCCACACAGACCTCAACCCATCCAGCACCTTTGGAATTTACTGGAACGGAATGGCCACAATGTCATCACTGGTGAAATGGTCAAGCCTTCGAATACTTTTGTCTATACAGTGTCCTAGTGTAACATACTATATCAATACTTACATTTTTGTAAATAATGTACGTAAAGGGAAAATGATCAAATGTATAAACATTTTCAAATTTACTTCCATTTGTTTTATCTTCTCATTTTAAATTGATAGTAATTAGGTTTAGTATAGAAATTCTGAGCTATGTGTTATGTGCTGTCTGGTTTGTACAAGTCAAATTTGAATTTATTAACTGCTGTTAATTGCAAAGTATGTGAATCCTAAATTGAGAACAAAAGTAAATATATTTTTTATTGTGAATGACTATTAATAAATATTAATATCATTTTGATGACATTTACAATTAGTAAGAAGTATTTTATTTTATTTTTAGTTAACATAAATGATGTATGTGACAGAATGATAGTGGTCACATACAAACTTATCAAAGGTATATAAAGAATAGACCAGAACCCAAATACTATACAACTAACTCAGCTAACAATATGCTGATCAAGACAATTCAAAATGCGCAACTCATTTAACACTGTCATTGATGGTTGATTCAAGATCCATCCTTTGTCTTCTCTTCCAGGTAACATTGCATTGCTAATGCCATCTTGTGCTGCTGGGCCGTATTCAGACGTCCGTTTGCAAACGCGATCGCAAATATACGCACACACGTAGCAAAGAACACCCACCAAAACCCGGGTCACTCCCCTTGCTAATCCGTGCTCATGTAGACTTACACCACCATAGACCACCTCTATCTTTCCATGTGCCGTCCCGTACGTCTGTGTCCTCCGTACGTGTATATCATGATAATCGCGCCCACTTTCCTTCATTTAAATGCCTCTCCTCGACCATTTTTACTTAAATTCCCCCATGCGTATAATTGCGTTGCATATTTGGACGTACCCACGTGCGTATCATATGTCCGTCCGTAAGGCACTTATGCATGTATAGTCTATGTCAACTATGTACAAAAAGTTACTACGCATGTGCAGTTGAAACATGCCTAAAAATACGCACGAGAGTCGCCGTGAAACGCAAGTGTGAATAGGGCCGCTGTTAGCATATGTGGTGAAAGTCAGAAAGCACAAAGATATTGGAGTTTGATTAATAGATATGTTGATTGAGAATTAACAATCAATGGGCATAGCTAAGATTCAGGGGGAGGAACCAGAGGCAGAAATATCTTCAATAGCTCTGACATTATGGATTGTATTCAGAGGTAAAAAGAGTAAGGTGCAGGCTGATCCGCACCTAACTCTCCTGTCCAACCCCCAAAGCCTCCCCCTGCTTTAAGGTGCCTAATGGGCTACCTTATCTTACTGTGTGTATTTTCCTTCTTAAGAAGAAAAATATGAATGGAGAATGGAGAATGCCTCTCCCTGCCCTCCCCGGCTAATCTCCATCCCTCTCCCCACCACCCACCTCTACCTAAATACTCCCCGAGGCAGCACGGACACACCTCCTTCTTCCTAACCTACAATGTGCAGTCTATAAAGACTGCCTATACCAAATCTGCATACCTAAGTAATAAGGATTGCGCAGATGTCTTACTACACATGCGTAGTAGAACATTTCCTAATTCTCTGCACTTAGGAAGCACAAGCTTCTTATGTGTGAATTCGGTCTTATGTATTTAGTAACAATACAAAGCAAAGTTTTAAAGCCACATTAGTAGACTATTTAGCAAATATATACTGTATTAATATATTTATTTATTTTTACTAAAAAGCCAGAAATGGAAAGGACGCTTTGCTTAAATTTACTAAATGACAATTATTATCACTGCCTGCACTCCTGTTTCAGCATCTAATTATTGTTGCTTAATAGGTGCGTTCATTTTTGACAGCAGAGTAACTATTTGATCAACACTGTGTTGGCACAAGGCTAGATTAAGAAATTGTTCCATGACTGGATTCAGCTTAATTCAGCGGATTTGCAATGACAACCAGATGAACTGCAAATAAAATGAGAACATCTCTGTTCCACACTTTCCATACCTCTTAATGAGTTCATAATGTCCCCAATAATGAGCTGCCTCAAGTGGAAATAAAAGAGCAACTTGCCTTTAGGTAGATTCTTACAACAATCCATCCACTGAATATAGATGTATGTCCACATGTATGTATGTATGTATGCATATATATATATATTTCTGTTCTTTCATTAACTTGAACATTATCTTTAAATAATCTAAACTGTATATACACAAAATACATATACAACTTACAAATCTCTTGAATTTTGCAATAAAGCCATCCATTTTGCCTCTTACAACTACTAATTGGTACATGTTGCTGGGATATGCCCCCTGCAAGTGGCAAAATACATTATTACACCCTGTGAATGGATGGAAAGCCCAGATGTATAGATCATGGCATACTGACAACTGGATGCAATATAAATATGTACAGTACACAGTCCTATACGCTTTACCCTTGCAATACACGCCAGTGCATACGTTCATTTAAGCACATAGTCAAACACAAAGTACAAAAGCACACACCTTAGCAAATAAATCCTCACCTGAGCACTCAGATACACTGACACCATATAATAAAACACTTCTGTGTATAAACTATCATTTTAACACAAGTATGCCCTAGTACTGCAGGTTTTTTGTCACGTAAAGAGATTTAAACAATAAATATATTATTATGTAGTAAAATATATATAGAGTTATATAGTAAAATATATTTCATACTTTAAATGCTTTATAATTTACCTATTGTAAGAGAGAGAACGCCCAAACTTAGCATGAAAGATAATAAACACCTGGCTGCTAGGCTGGCACACCAGGTATTAAGGGGTTAACTTTTAAGCATTAAGCCAGTAAGCTAGGTAGGGGCTGCCTTTGGTGGTGGGACTTATAGAGGGTTATATAAAGGTATTGCAGACTGGGGTCCAGCCTTCTTACAGATTTTTCCTCCCTCCATCCCTTCCCTATAGTTAAGTGCTAACACGTGTTTTTATTTGCAGATGGGGCATAGGTTGGCAGTAGCGGTGGGGTTGTCAGCAATATTCTGGTACTAGGTTAGGGTGTAAGGTCTGGCACAGGGAAGATACACCGCTTTGAGATGAAGCAGGAAGCTACGTCGGCTGGCTGGTTCCCGGGTGCCTCCCCCAGTTCTCCCCGGGGTGCGCTATTATGACAGGGGTTGTGCCCTTGCGTTGACCATTTCCTCCAGGGGATTCCTGCCCACTGTTAAGTGTTGCCTCCTCCTCAGCTGACTCCCCTCTGGCTATCAGCGCCACCTACTTTGCAAATTCATAGTCCAGTTATTCAATAATCAATAAATCTATGCCCCTTTTTAAAGCCATATCATTGGCTGTGTGTTTTAGTTCATCAATACTTGGTGTGAATACCATAGTCAGCCATTGGTAGTTTAACAGTTTTTTGTATGTGTAAATTTTCTAGGGACATTTATTCAGCATGGAGTTTACCTTAGTTCTATACCAAGAGGCCTTCTGCTCAGTAATATTACAACTGCACATCTTAGCTATTATGGCCCGCAGGTGCCATATGATATTCCTAGTAGTAGTTTTGTTGATGAGAATTTCTGGTATGTACTTCATGCTGACATCACTTACACAAGTTTCTAAAGAGCCTGAATATGTTGATGGAATGAAGTAGATGGCAAACTCTAACTAGAGACACCTCTAAAGCTGGACTTGACTCTTTTAGTGTACAGATCTCTGTGCACAGGCTTCTTCATGATGGACATACTTCAGTTATAATGAAACATTTATATGTACAGCTGTAGTAGGGGTAAAGTTTGCAATATTATTGAAGATGAACAACATAGTAAGAAAGATGCAATAGGGAAAGTACAGGACTCAGCTATAGCAAAAGGACTGAGACAATGTTGCAGTTAAAAAAGTGTTTTATTAGAAAACAGTAAAAACGTGTAGAAACAAAGTCTTCTTGGTAATGCTTGTCAGAAAATCTGAAAAAAGAGAGAGAAAACTCACCCCTTTGATCGCACAGTGTCCGTGATGGTTGCTATGGAATGGGAGTAAACACAGTCACGGGACTGTGTTTACTCCCATTCCATAGCGGTAATTCCTTATGTTGCGGTTTTTCGCAGTCGCCGTGTACCCGGGTAAAAACAGCGGTGGCTGGAGGCAATCAGAAAGCTCCGGTAACAGAAGCAGGATGGTGTAATTAGGAGGAAATCCAACGCGTTTCAGCCGCAACTCAGCAACCATCACGGGCACTGTGCGATCAAAGGGGTGAGTTTTCTCTCTCTTTTTTCTGAATGAACTCTAACGTTTATTAATAACAAAAAGCACCTTTCAACCTTGCAAATATAACGGATTTTCTGACAAGCATTACCAAGAAGACTTTGTTTCTACACGTTTTTACTGTTTTCTAATAAAACACTTTTTTAACTGCAACATTGTCTCAGTCCTTTTCACTCCTACTAGAAGCGCCCATGCTATAGCTGAGTCCTGTACTTTCCCTATTGCATCTATCTATTCCTGTCGACTCTGGTGGAGCCGTCAACAGTACTCGCCCAGCACAGGCAGCTCCCATCTGCGCTCAGCCTTCAATGTGAGAGAAGGACACCAACTTTCTGCACAACATAGTAAGAAAAGCTATGCTGGCCCTAACAAGTACAATTCCAAACATCATTATATTGATGGTAACCTTTTTATCATTAATACCCTTTTCACATTACCACCAAATACCCGGGATTTTCATCAAAAACCCGGCATTTTGCAAAAACCCGGGTTTTTGGTGGTGATGTGAAACCGCCACTTCCGGGAGACCCGGGTCAAGAGACCCGGGACTTCAACACGGGAAAAAAGAAGGGTTTTTCCCGTGTTCAACCCAGAAGGGTGGGTTCTTAAAATGCGGCCAGTTTCTTTTGAACACGGGTTTTTCATTTCTGGAACTTGATTGGATGCTTATCTGGCGCTGGCGATCAAAAGCCAATCAAAGCCACTATCTGGAATGATTGACACTTTACTTTAAAGGCAGACCCGGGTTATTTGGTGGTAATGTGAAAAGGACAGACCCGGGAAATTCCCGGGTTTTTGGACGGACTTATAACGCGGTTTTGAAAATGACACGGCAATGCTGCCAGAAAAAACCCGGGTACAAAATACCGGGTTTTTCAAAGGTGGTGATGTGAAAGCGGTATAAGTTGCAGGTAATTTGGGGGGTTGCATCCATATTTTACAAACTATATATATATAATTTTCAATGTGATCCTCTCATCCCTCCTGTGTGATGTTAATTTTATCATTTTAAATAATGTGACAGCTAAAGCAAACTGTAGCCTGGAATCCCTTCCCCTGACTGGAGTCCTATGAGCTGCTTATGCTAGTGTTTTTCCTCAGCCTTTGATGAAAATAAAGTGTATTCAGCTTATTAAAGTGGAATGTGACTGAAGGCAGTCTTCTTTATTCCAATCCCTGGGAAGAACAAGTGTATGGAATAGTCTTGGGCGCTAGAATGAGGGAGGGAGTGGGTCTCCTCTGAGAACCGCCCTATTTCAAAAGAGCCGTTCTCTCCTCCAGCCAGTTCTGGGCAATCAATCCCTAGAGCACTGAAGACGGAGCTCCGAATGTTAAGTGTAAATTTTACACCAATCTTTTCCATAATCCTCCCCCTCCATGGCCCTAACCCTAACCCTCCCATTCCTGTAATCTAACCCTAACCCTCCCCTTCCTGCAACCTTACCCTAAGACTCCCCATCTAACAATAAGCTTCCCATCCCTGCAGTCTACACCTAGACTCCCCTATCCGCAGGTTTACCCTAATCTTTCCCTTCCGTGACCCTAACCTTAACCTTCCCTTCCCCATAGCCTAACCCTAAAAGTCCCCGGAGCATTTACTCACCTCTCCGGTGGGGTCTGCGGCGGATGCAAGTGGTCCGGCAGGTGGCTTCTGAGAAAGGAATGGGTAAGTATGGCGATCGCCATAAATACCCCTTCAAAAAAAAAGTTCTAAAATGGCTGTGTTTCGAAAAAGAGACAGTCGAAAATTTGCTTTCTGCTGTCTCTATTTCTAAACAGCATTTCTGGCCGCAGACTGATATTGAATGAGGGACATTATAGTAAAAACATCTTCTATGTGGTAGAGCAGATGTGAGATAAAATATAGAAAATACAACGCCATACTTTTGAGCAGGTAAAACTCTGTATTTTAACATTATCATAATGAAAAACATTCAGTGCTAAATTTGACGTTTTCTTCTGGCGGTTTTATTGTCTGCAAATCCCAATAAATATATAATACTAAGTGACAGACTTTATTTCATATTTAAATCCTAAAGCAGACATCATGTATGTTGGGCATGTAACACACAGTTTGATGTATGATAAACTGTGTGCTAATGGATTGTGACAGAGAGGCAGCCTTTCTCAGGTGAATGGTTATTGAAATTCATGCCTAGTCAAAGCGTGTGCTCCAGTCAGTTCAATGAATAGGTCCAGTATGCTCATAACAAGTAAGAAAAATATCATAGTCACGAAATTCACTGACAGTAAGCACAGACTATAACTATATTACTCTATATAAATAAGTTGCACTGAGAATCTTAAGAACGCATTTTCCCATTTTATAAGTTCCCAATTAGCCAGGTTTTTCTTTGATGACATTTAATTAAAGATTACTCCCTAATTTCAGGGGAAAAACCCTTGTACAGTACTAGCAATAACTAAAGACGTGTTTGGCATTAGACAGATCCCTAGTTACCCTTGTTTACCTTTTCTATTTTGTGTGCTACTCTGAACTCTCCTGGATTGAATATTAACAAGATCTTAAATGGGTGTTATGTGCCAGTTACTTCTGAAACTTTTTCAATCCCTGCTTAGTGCATGTTGGTAATTTTAATGATCTGCTTCCAGCAACAAAGTTTGGAAAAGAGCCAGAAAGAGAGATGAACACCTGCTAGTTCTCTGTCCAATTAAGTTGCAGCTGATTCTATACCTTCCACCCCCTCTACTGCAACATAAAACTGACAGCTGTATAAAAGAAACTCCTAAGTAGTGCAATGTGATGCAGGCCCTCTCAGCATCACAGGAGACAGAGGCAGGTTGTAGCTAGTCAGGGCACACAAACTTCCAGGTGTGTTTTTATGAAGTTTTAAAACACAAAAGGAAAGACATGGAATTTCTAAAGTAAACATTTGTGAAGCAAAGTTCAGTGTCACAAGCTATGAAACACATCTATGCAGCATGCCAGAACGGGCCACTTCTATGTGAAATGTGAAAGTAATCTTTCTGTTTTTGTGTTCTGCTCTTGTTTTTGACACATTTTCTTGCAGAGTTCAATTGAATGGTATGTGCTTCGTGTAGCCTTGCGAAGCCTATTTAATCACAAAGTTGAACTAAGTTGAACTAATCACAAAGTTGGGCCTCCGGATTTGCTAAATCACAGGTGGATGCTGGAGCCAATATATGAAAGAGAGATATTTGATTTTAAAAACGTGTATTTGTAGTTCTGCGGAGATATGCAAACAATGTATAAAAAAATAAAAATAAACATTAAAGTAATTATTTAGATAGTGAGAAAAAAAGGGAAGATGCTCTTCACATCCAGAAGATTGTTTATTGAATACTTTGTTATTGTCAGTTCTACTTACATGCTGAGAATGTTGCATCACGGCCCTCTGATAAGACAGTTTCCTTTTGTAACAAGGAGATATATTCAGAATTTTTGGTTGGATTGCAGCTGCTTTTCAACACTCCAAAGAATCTGGGGACACAAGTATCTAATGTCAGGCCAATCATACGAAAACTTGATCCGATATCACAAGTGTCTGCGTTCCCATGGACGTAGCAGGATTTGTTGTAAATAAAAGGTTTCATCTGATGATTTGATTTTAAGAACTTTCTAAAAATCATGATCACGGATGGTACTATGTTAGACAAATGTGGGTAGCACGTACATGTGTGTGTATATATATATAATACATACTGCTCCTCACCTATACTCATACGCAGTCACTGTTGTGACTCTACTGCGCATGCGCATTGGTTGGGAGCAGTTCCTGGCACCAGTCGCCCTGCACTTCTATAATATACAGAAGTTCTGTTAGAAGCGCAGGACATCTGCATTTCAGCATCACTAGCCGCCCCCCCCCCCCAAACACACACACACACATGTCATTCTCTCAAAGTCTCAAAACACACCAGCTGGGCTCTCTGGACTTACATATACAGGGCAGTACGGTGGCTCAGTAAGTAGCACTTGTGCCTCACAGCACTCAGGTCATGAGTTCAATTCCCAGACTAGGCCTTATCTTTGTGGAGTTTGTATGTTCTCCCTGTGTCTGTTTGGGTTTCCTCTGGGTCCCACATGCCATAAATATACTTAATTGGCAGTTAATTGGCTGCTGCCTAATATAATATTAACCCTAGTGTGTGTATGTGTTAGGACCTTTGTATGCAGCTCCAATAGGGGCAGGGACATGTGAATGTCTAATGTAAAGCACTGCAGACATTTATCGCTATAAATAAGAGATAATAATACATTACATGTAACTGGTAATACCATGCAATCTGGATGGACAATCATTCAGGTTAAACAAGTATTGGGGGATATGGTGGTTAATTAGGATAAGCTTAGCATCAAACAGTAACAAACACATAAATAAACAATAACCAACATAATGAAACACAATAGTATATAACAATTACAATAACCTGTAACTCATTCATCCAACATGAGTGACAGATTAAAGAGTTCTGTTATGAAAAATGATATATATTTTTTAAACAAACTTATAGGACCAAACCCTGAATTAAGAAAACCATTATGTACACAGAATTCCGCATCTGAACGCAACAGAGGCTAATATACAGAAACTGCTATTAAGTCACTAGTTATTACTAACATCCATTATAATTGTACTTATGGCATTTGAACTTTTGCAAAAATAGTTTCAGTATTTTTAGTTTTATACAATATACCATAGATACCTGTATATGTACATAATGATATAGCTACAGAGCTTTTTGACCCCTCTCATGTATTCCTTCTCGTCTCCTCTCACACATCTTCTAATACTTAGATGGAGACCAGATGATTGGATTTTGAACCATGTGACATGTTTAATCTAGTTTTGACTATTGACACTTGGAGCCATTGCATCCTGTAAATTGAATTTGGCTTTCTAAACTAGCCACGATGCATTTTTAAACTTTATTATTTTGTAGTTGTTTAACTGCAAATAGTGATCTAATTTACTGTTTAAGATTATGCTTAATCCTCTGTACATTCTTTAATTTAGTTTACAGCTCTTAGCATCATTACAGTCGGTGTCATTATCATTATAGAACCCTATCCAGGGAGATTTTCCTCAGGGCTGGTTTAATCTGCCAGATTTCAAGTTCTATGTTCCCATTTTGTGTATTCCATTAGCAGGTTCACTGCTGCTGAAAACAGAATCACTTACATTGTACAACCTGTTTGAATTCCCCATTCCTTCCCCTGCCATATGCAGTTTCCTGTGCTCTTCTAAACTCACAAAATTGCTTTATAATAGGTTTTAGCCAGCTGCCTCACTTTATTGGGTGTATTGAATACTTTACTGAACTTTCTATTTTGAGGAAACAATCTCCCATATGTTAACCAGATTTAGTTACATGTGTCACACATCCACCATTTTACTTTAAACACTCAAGTAAATGGGAAATTCAGTTGTGTTATATCTTACTTACTTTTAACACAAAAATACTGAACATCTTTCATTTTAAATTTTAAGTTTGGTTAGAAAACATCACCTCTCAACTCCCTCTATACACATTTTACATTTGGTGCCACCTGCAGTTTTATAAGATTTTGCTGGGGCGATTTACTGCTGTTTCCAACTTAATATCTCCAGGGTAGGCACACCAGGAGCAGTACATAGAATGAATGATGATCTAGGTAGACTAAAGTAATGGTCAAGAGTCAATGATCTAGGAGTCACAATGTAGATCAAGCAATGTAACAAAGCAATGATAAAGGAAAGTCATGGTTACATAGGGAAAGGAATTAGTACCGGAAGAAGATAAGTAGTAATGCCCTCATCTAAAATTCTGTGTTAATTTCTGGAGGCCATATATCCAGAAAGGCATAAATACATTAGAACAAAAGAGAGGTCCGGCACTTCAAACAAACATTATAACAGTATGTATCAGCACACACATGAAAAGGAGGTTTAGTTCACAATATAGCTATTTTGGGTTAAGCTCACCTGCCCAGCGTCAAGGCACCTCCTGTAGGTGAGTCCCTATCCATCTGCTATATGTGTACTCAGGGGGTCTATATTGAGACACCCCTGCTATTTGAACAGTGTGCAGCGGCCATATTGGGGAGGGGTCAGGCTCCCAAAGTAAAACTAGTAACAGTAACAGTAACAAGAAACACAGGCTGCGCTTCTAATTCAATATATGAAATGTGTTCAAGTGTATATATACATGCGGTGCAGCTAAGGACCAAAATGACCACTGTTTAACTACAAGGAACAAAAGAGAGGTTCCTTGTAGTTACACAGTGGTCATTTTGGTCCTTGGCTGCACCTACACATTTATATATATACTTGCACACATTTCATATATTGAATTAGAGGCGCAGCCTGTGTTTTCTTGTTACTATAACTACAGTAGAGACTACAAAGAATTGCACCTAAAATGGTACATGTGACACAAAACGTACCAAGAAAGATAAGAACTATTATATAGCTTGGAGCAGAGAAAGGAAAGGGAGATATGATAGCAGTTATAGTAATAGAACACGAGGGCAGGTGTTTAAACTGGAGGGTGAAAGGTTCAGAGGAAATGTGCGGAAAAATGACTTCACTGAAAGGGTGGTTGATAAATGGAATAATCTCCCATATGAGGTGGTTGAGGCTAACACAATAGAACACTTTAGACATGCTTGAAATTAATAAAAGGATATCCATAAAACAAAATTAAGGGTCAAATAATATCTAGGGTCAGTATATTTAAACAACTGGGCAGAGTATGTGGCCCATATGTATCTATGTTAATGTGCTATAATATTAGATATCTAAAGATAATTAATTATTTACCATTTCCATTTTTGTGTCCATGTCCTGTTGTAAACAGTTATTCCCCATGATGAATGAACCAGTATTAACAATGTAACTCTCAAGGATTAATAGTGATCCACAGAAGCAGTATACTTACACAAACATTTTTTTCTCCATATTAAAACATACGATATAAAGCTTAAAATCATAGAAAGCTTAATAAAAAAAATAACTAACTGGTTTGGAAGAGGTTAAATCTTTTACAGATTAACAACTTTGGTGGCAGTAATCTTGACATATCCCCTTTGTGGGGATATTGAATAAAATTCATTCTTTTTTTACCTGCTTTTTAAATAGTGCCAATTAACTCCCTAGGGTTTCCTTTTCTGTAGGAAAAAGCATTCTTAATCAAGTGCTGCTTACCTTCTGATGAGCGTGATCCCCCTGGGTCGATGCCACTCTACGGTTCCTCTGTGACTAGAAACTCACATTCCCCATCAATTATAGTGAGCAGCTTCCTTTTCTCTTTCCACCCTGTGCTCCAACAGGGGCACTTCTCTTTTCTATAGCAGTTCAAAAGCATTTTTTTGCTGTAAAATCGCAATAGCCAGTTTAAAAAGAGTGATCAGCAGAAAAATCATGTAACAGGTTTGCATAATGTGTGTATATCATACCCCTTTCACATCACCACCAAATACCCGGGATTTTCGTCAAAAACCCGGGTCTCAGAAAAATCCCGGGTATTTGGTGGTGATGTGAAAGGGTCACTTCCGTGGAATAGCCACAGACTCCATCCCTGGACTGAGATGCTTTGTACTGGGACATTCCATTTAATGATAATAAGGTACTGGGATAGTTTCAACAGCCCAATATGCAGCAACAAAGACCTGGGAACCTGTTCTAAGATTATCGCGACTATGATCAGAAAGGGCAACAGAGGAAACAAAAATCAATGTGCTCTTGGGATCACTGATTTCTGGTGGTCATTGCAATCAATAGCCTTCTTTGTGTGACACTGTTTTTATGAGGGGGAGGGAATACACATCTTAAGTCAAAACGCTATTCCTAAAATGCAGATCCTAGCAAAAACAAATCCCCATTATTCATAAGAAATGAAAAGATCTATTGGTTACATAAATTCACTCTTCATGTAGTGATAAAAATTAGGACATGAATTGGTTTATGTCAGATAGGAGTAAAAAAACAACAACAACACAAGAGGTGTATTAGGGAAGGGCATAAGCTATTTTTTTTCATTGAATGTCATTGCAAACCATACATCCTGGTCTTTTTTTTTTATAATGGGGATTATGAAAAAGGAATTATAAGCAACACTTTAAAAGCAGATTATGTTTCCATGTGAACACTTATCACAAAAAACTAAATCTGTCAATCATTACCTACACGATAAGCATAGTACAAAGAGGAACCTCTGGATATTACTGAAGTATTAGAACTTTATTTAATACCACTGTATCTGAAAGTTCTTGATTGCAATCATTTAAGGCTCCAGCAAATTGTTTAGTCTAGAACAGAGATTCTCGACCTCTTGCCGAGCACCAGTTACTGACCATGGAATTATGTCAAGTACCACTGCAGACACATATCCACGACCCAAAAGTATGTTCAGGGTTTTTGTTGTACTTTACATATTTTTTTTGCAGTGATTTTAAGGTTCATTTTCTATATATGACATCTATCCCCCAAGATATTTTATTAATGATGTCCTCAGCCATCTGGTATCATACCTCCTTACAACCTTGCCCAGTTGCCCTGAGTACCACCTGACAGGACAGTAGTCCAAGTACCATTAATGGTACCAGTACCACTGGATGAGAACCCCTGGTCTATAAGACATGTAGTTAAAACGTAAAGTGTGTGTGTATATAT
>WWET01001369.1:130571-170881 GCA_011038615.1 Limnodynastes dumerilii | reverse complement strand
AACCATCAGCATGCCCTGCCGGGTTTAAGCTGCTAAAACCCGGGAAATTCATTGGTGATGTGAAAGGTACACACCCGTGAATTTCCCGGATTTTTGAGGACTTAAAGGGTGGTTTTTTTTTAGACCCGGTATTTCATCTCCTGGAAAAACCCGGGTCTTTAGACCCGGGTTTTTCACAGTTGGTGATGTGAAAGGGGTATCATACTCATCTCCATCTGCTCAATGTGCCCTATAAGATGATATATTTTATTTGCCTTCTCACTTTTTTTTTTTTGCTATGTTTGAAAAGCAGCTAGTTATTTTTATATATATATTAGATAGTAGTTAAGAACATAAGAACAAATGTTATAGCATACATCAAAGCAAAAAAATAAGCAACTTTATTATTAAATAATTATGCTTCAAATTTCTAAAAAAATATATTTTCTTATAAAAGTAATTTTTTATAAACGCCGTTCATGTGGAGACAATAATCTGTCCATGTTAGGGTATGCAATTATGTAAATGTATTAATGCTACATGAATCTTAAAGTTGGTACACACTTATCCAATTTGTGTCCAATCTGACCTCCAATTGACCTGTTTGCCTGACACTGCATAAGCGTGTACTCATTGTGGGCCTCTTTTACAAAGGACTATATTTTCTGTGATATGAAATTGTTGGAATCGCCATTCACAAAGATGGTATTTTACCGCGATTTAAATCAAATCACACAAGTTGCAACGATTTTGAAAGGGCTAAATTGCGGTGGTTTTCTACAGAAAACAATCGCGATTGGACCTTGTAAAAATCGTAGCAAGTCGCGGGAGTTATAAAAAAAACCAAGTACTGCATGGTTGAAAGCCTTAGCCATGCTGTGCTGAGCCTTGTAGTAATATCAGCATCAGCATGGTAAGGCTTCTAACCATGCAGCGCTGTGTGTAGTGTGTGTAAAAAAAAAAAAGACAGTGTGCACCAAACACATTATTAACACATTACAGAAAGTGTGCATGTAAAAAATTAATTTTCCCTAACTAATTATGTTCCCTAATGTGTGCACTTACCTCTGGTGGTCACCGTCCTCTATCCTAAGTGTTTAAATGCAGTGTGTGTTGTTGTAAAAGAATACAAGTTTTGGGCACTCACCGTTTGCTGTCATCTGTCTTGGGAAGCCTTGCTGGATGTGCTGAAACTTCTTCACTTGATTGGAGTCACTCGTCCGGTGCTCTGGCTCTTCTGGATTTGCCACAGCGGGGACACGCTTCTCTTCTTCCGCGGTGCTGCTCCTAATGACCATTTGGTCGCTAGGGGGCAGTGTTTTATATAATAGATGACGTCAGAAACACTAGAGCACCAGTGTAACCTCTCAGGCTGCATTTTTTTTTTTTTTTGTGATTTCAGGTCGCACTAAAGGCGATTTCTTCAAATCGCCTTTAGTGAATACCACAATTTTTTTCCCTATGTTTTGAATGGCAAACATCGCTGGACAGAAATCGTCCAGATGTTTGCCATTCAAAACATTTTTTTTAAAGCCATAAATCATGCGATTTGACCCTTTGTGAATGTGAGTTTAGAGGGTCAAATCACGCGATTTATGGCGATTTAAGACAAATCGTATTTTTTGTAAATGAGGCCCTGTGAGTGTACAAAAGTTATATCTTCAAACTTGTTCTGCTGGTTGAAATTTGGTTGGAATTTGGATCTGAATAGGATTGGACAAGTGTGTGCCCAGTTTTACACATACTGCTTCCATTTAGGGAGTTGGGACAGAAAAAAAAGCATCATTTGGGGAGATTCAAAATTTGTTTGCAGTGGTACCCCAAAAAACAATATAATAATATAATACAATATACTATAATAATATAAAGTATAGAATGCAGTTTTCCATCCATATTCTTTATCTCACATATTGTCAGTCAGGAAGTTAGACTTGAAGTCTCACAAGACATTAGATCTCTGCTGTTTACCACAGGAGATGTAATTGTGATGTGGTTAAATAAACCATTTTCATTAGTGATGTATAGCAAACCATGAAGAGGTAATTGACTTCTCTGCTGATTCACCCTATATAGCCACTCTTCCCTACATTTCAAAGTTCTTCCCTAGATAAAAAGCAGACAAAGTTCAGTTCCATTAAAGGAAATCCTGCAAAACAACAGAACAATATACATGTAATTTTGCCTGAATAGGATATGTTATGTATGCATTTTGTGTAGAGAACATGTTAAACAACTGTATCTTTTTTTTAAAGGCACAGACATGTCTTTATAATTGAAGGATGTGCTCAAGGTGAACTTACAAAACTGAGAGTTGAAATGGTCCTACAATGGTTATGGACTTTAATGTGGTTTTTACCCTATACCAAATTAGTCTGAGCACCCACAACCGGCAAATGTAGGCCCTATCTCGAATGAATCCCTAAACATACAGAATCTAAATTCTCTTCCACTTGCTCGAGTCAGGAAAGTGTAACACTTGTAACAATGATGGGGATAGAACCCAAGGCACTATGCTTATTTATCCCACTCTCCCATTCCAAAGGATTTTACTATGGAAAATTGGTTATTTGAAAACTGGGTACACAGAATATCCCTCTTAGATCCTTAGCATATTTTTTCTCCTCACAAATATTTTATCATCTAGACCAGGGGTGTCAAACACAAGGCCCGCGGGCCAATAGACCTACAGATACAACCGGCCCTTTAATGGGGACCAAACTGCTGATGCGGCCCCCGATGAATTTGAGTTTGACACCCCTGATCTAGACTGTGGAGTAGCAATGGGAACAATGAATGTGACAGATGATTGCCTTTCAGAGTATGGTGAATGCCACCTGCAATGTCTTATCTTAACTTATTGGTTGCTGCCTTAAGGAGAAGAGTAGTTTAAGTGAAAAAAGAGAGCAGTAATAGTTTTAGTATAGCCTGCTTCATGAATGGGAAGTCACCTAGGAGTAAAGTAGATTATATTAATATTCATCTTAAAACTCTGTACCTAGCCTCATACAGTTATGGTCAGAACAGCAACAATTATAAAACTGATAACATAAGACCGGCTGTATCATTGTCTATAAGTTTCTAAAATTGAAAACTATTATGTTGGTGTTCATACCGTCATGCTGAGTACATGTTGCAATCCTGACCGCGGTTTGCAGTCAGAACGCACACCAATCAGCCTGGGGATGTTGGTCTTCTGCGTCTTGTCAGCTCCTTAATTTGTTTGCTTGCCTTGTGTTGTTGCCGTGTTCGTGATGGTTCCTGCTTGCTCCATGACTTTTCCTATCATCCTCCTGCCTCTTGCTTCCCATCCTATCTTCAGTTCCCTCTGCTCCTACCTCTTCGTCCCTGTTTTTGTTTGATGGGTTGGTCACTGAGTGTCATATTCTCACATTGGAAAGCTTTAAGAAGGTGGGTGCGTATAAGCATGTATCTTAAAGCTTCCTTCCTCGCCACCTCCCCCTTTTTTTTTTAATAACCCAGGACACTTAAGAGTGCCTTAGGTCTTCCATAAGTTCCTGTTCATATTCTTCTTCTTAAGGAGAATACAAACGTTCTCCCCCTCCCACTCTTCTTAAATCAGCCCAGAGGCTGCCGTGGAATGCCTCTATTTCCTAAAGTACATGCAGTCTTTAAATACTGCACTTACTCAATCTACATACCTAAATGGTATGTAGATTGCGTTTATGAGCTACTATGCATGCGTAGTAGCTCATTTCTTATTTCCCTGCACTTAATAAGCCCAAGCTTCTTAAGTAAGGATAAGATCTTGAGTTCTTGGTGGGTGCAGCCAAGCTGTATTCGCCTGTATCTCTCGTGCCTCCTGTTTTCCTATGTGTTTTCCATCTAGTACAGCTGTAATATGATTTCCATTTTACACTTATTTGGGTTTGCATCTGATACCTGCCCTGAATCTTCTCCATCTGATTCTTATTTGTGTTTTTTTGTGTTTTTTTTATCTGCCACTTGCCAGGAGTCTTTACAGTCTGACTCTCATCTGACACTTACCAGGATTCTTTACAGTCTGACTCTCATCTGCCACTTGCCAGGAGTCTTTACAGTCTCGCTCTCATCTGACACTTGCCAGGAGTCTTTACAGTCTGACTCTCATCTGACACTTGCCAGGAGTCTTTACAGTCTGACTCTCATCTGACACTTACCAGGATTCTTTACAGTCTGACTCTCATCTGCCACTTGCCAGGAGTCTTTACAGTCTGACTCTCATCTGACACTTACCAGGAGTCTTTACAGTCTGACTCTCATCTGACACTTACCAGGAGTCTTTACAGTCTGACACTCATCTGACACTTACCAGGAGTCTTTACAGTCTGACTCTGATCTGGCAGTTGATGGAGTCTTCCCTTTACTCTTATTGTGTACCTCTTTCTTACTGCTTACCTCACTGTGCCACCTGACCTCTGTCAGGGTGTTTCAGTGTTTTGAATCATCCAGTATCAGGCTAGCTGCGGCATTGCCGTCATGGTCAGCCTCTTGTGTGGGTCCTAGGCTTTTGTTTGGGTGCATCCTGTTGCTGGTGATATTCTGCTCCAAGACTTTGCTTCTATCCTGTGGTCTGGCATTGTGTGCTCTGTGCCTGTGTGTTCTGTCTGCTTGTTTCACTCAGTTGTGAGGGTTCCCTATATCAGGTTACCATTGGGGGCCACAACCTGCAGTCTACAGCCCAGACTATCCCCACCATGAGGGGCTCCATGAACACCAGACTTTTAGTTATAAACTGTGCCTCGATGTGTAGCCCCACTTAACAGTTGTAAGGGATCTATATGTTTGGTATGGTACCAGTTCATAATGGTGGCATAAAAATAAATCACTTGACATTAAAAACTGCTTTTTTCCAGTATAAATTTTAGCTTTTCCGTGTCCCTGTGTTTCTTCTCTTTCTGTCCTCTCTCTCTGTCTATCTTGTCTCTCCTCTCCTGTCCCACTATCCACTTTTCCTCTACTCTGTCCTGTCTGCTCTGTCATCTTTTCTTCTCTGCCTTCTGGAGCTGTCTGTGTCCTGCAAACAACCATTGAAGCGTCATTGTTCCAAGATAAGTAGTAAGCTATTACTTAGGAATTAGGGTTAGGTTTGGAGTTGGAGTTAGAGTTAGGATTATTGTAATGCTGAACTCAGTAAAACTAGCCACACAATAGAGCAATTATCGATCCGATTAGCCAGTGTCTGATAAATTGTGCGATTTTTCTTCTTGTGAAAGGTCCCAATAGTGGAGCTACACACTATGATATTTGTGTAAAATGTGATTTTCTTGCACTTTTACTGTCCCTGAAAACATAGCAAAGTAGTTAACAGCAAGTAATATCTAATTGTCATTGTAGCCAACTGAACAGTAGACTTTTGATTTTGTAACACTGATTTGGTAAAAGCAGCTCCAGGACATTCATTGAGAAGTGTATTGGTGCAAGATTAATACAGCGGAAGTTGCATTCCAGCACTGTGTAATTTGCATATTCATGTATTCCAGTGAGCTCACGTCAAAATAATTATCTGAAATGCCCAAACTTTACATGATATGGCTACCTTGCAGCTGAGATAGTTCAGGAATTCAGAACAATCAAATAATCGGACCAAAGTGTTTTCAGACCGTTTTATTGGCAAATCCTACACACCACAGTGATAGTCTGTCCGATCTCCTGATAATTGGATTATAACTAGTCATTCTATTGTGTGGCTAGGGATGTGCTTCAGGGCCTAAGGGCCCAGGGCGAAAAGCTTAAGGGGGACACTAGTAAGTAAAGTTAATTGGTTTGGAAAGCTTGGTGAGGGGACATCATTTTTCCTTTTTCCTCTTGGCAATAAAATTTCTAGCTCCGGTTTGTCAGCTTAAGTTTCAGCAGTACAATATTCTGTCTGATACGTGTGAGATAATAACCCTGCCAGTAACCTTAACACAGCCACCTCACATGTATAGGGCTAGATTTACTAAACAGCGGCAACCAATCAGATTTCAGCTGACATTTCTTGTGCGTAAGAGCTAGAATCTGATTGGTTGATATGGGTAACATCTCCATTTTTTCTGCACTTTTTACATACCTTTATTTAATTAAGAGACAGGATTAAATCTGTTTAACTACACATATGCACAGAGCTTTATAAGCAGAAAGCACATACACTATAAATAGAATTGTCTAAGTTTTAATAGATTGCAGAGAGATAATGCAGATTAATCTCAGTCAATACAAAGCCCTTTAATCCTGGTGCGGCTATGTCATGAGTGAATAGGGATGGTGATTGCTAACAAAGTCTGCTTCGTCCTGAATTGCCACTAACTAGAAGAAGCACATAGGCTGAAAATTTCATGATAACACAACACAGCTTGATGGATCGCTACCTATTACTGAGTGTCTGTTCTGCTTTTTCTCTCTGACAGTTTCTACCTCCAGGCTACTGAAAATGAGTAGTCACAACACTGCCTGTGTTTGAATGACAGTGGGGTAGAAAGAGTTCAGAAGGACTTCGAAAGGCATCTGAACAGGTGTGACAGTGAAGTTGCATTGTTCTGCAGTGTATTGTACACAATGCAGTTGCCGCTTTTATTTATCTGCATTCTGACAGAGTAAAAACTGTTTTCTGAACTATTTTAAATAAAACATAATGCCCTGTACTTTCCCATATATTAGCTTTGTATTTACGGAGGCACAGTAAAATATAGTGGAGAATTATGACATACATCAGAGTAATATGCAGGGTTCTTCAACCACAGCAGTGTGCTTAGCTCAGAGCCTGCAGCTAATTATGTTCTAGTTGCCTGAGCCTAGTGATGAATGATACGTTGCTGCAAATTAGATATTTATGACTTTAATAAAAACCACTGAAAATCCACATCTTGACATTTATATGGAGCATGCAAATGGAATTAAATGAGTACTAATGTATCTTAACATCGCATAATGAAAGTAGCTTCAAAAACAAAAATAAAGCGGCGGGAGAGTTGAAGAAAATGAAGGCAATGCTGGATTTTGTTTATTTATCGCGATCAGTGTTTAGAAAATATTGGCAAGTTTCGCTGATGAGCTTCTGTTAAGAATCCGAAATTTGCATATTGATGTGTTTAAATGATATGTTTGACTAAGCTAAGTAAAATACCCAGGACAACACAAGGGTTAATATACAACTCAAAATATCCATCTGTGTTTCCCAATAGGAAGGGTATATGACCACCCAGGACCAACAAGCCTGATATCAAAGGTGGATATAATAGTTAACAGAATTCTAAGTGATAAAATCCATTGCTGAAAATAGACTATATCAAACGGATCTCTTTCTGTGTAAGGAAGTAAACCGGAACTTGGCAACGCATTTAATGGGATGTATTTAGATGTTGTAAAAGCAGTTGGTAAAGTTCCACATAGCAGATAGTTATTATTAACCTTACATTGCACATAGTGCTTGAGAGCTTTAACCATTCACATACATTGTACCTCTGGATCAGATTGCGGTTTACTTTTCATGTAATCTACCTGTATGTGTAAACATTGTGGAGAAGACAAAATCTAAGCAAGCCGGCATACTCACCCATTCATTGTGGAACTGCTTGCCACTGGACCCGACACACCCGCCACGCACCACCGGAGAGGTAAGTAAGCTCTCTGGGGACTCTTAAGGTTAGGGGGAGGATGAGGGTTAGGCTCTGGGGAAGGGAGGGTTAGAGCCATGGAAAGGGAAGGACTAGGGTTAGGATCAGGCTGCAGGGAAGGGAGGGTTAGGATCAGGCTGTGGGGAAGGGAGTGTAGGGTTAGGATAAGGATTAGGGAGAGGGTTGGGGTTAGATTCTTTACTTAACTTTTGGAGCACCAGGTTCGGTGTTCCAGGGATCGATTGCTTTGTCTCCTTGAGGCAGAAACAGTCGATTTCCCAGTCAGTTAGGAACTATTGCAGTAGGGCTGTTCTTGACGGGGACCCACGCCCACCCTGCAGGTTAATTTAATAACCGTGGTCTGGATACAATCCCTCAGAGCTCTTAGTGCAGCAGCAGTGGGGAGCCAGTGCTGAATCTCCTCTGTGCTTAACTTTCTGTATGTGTGAGAGGAGGCCACTCCATGTACAAGCTTAAGAACCCAGGACTTTACCTCAAGATTTTTGAGCTCTCCTTATGGGCAAGATATGGATCCTGATTATCCAGATCTGTAGTGGGAGCACACTGAGCATAAGGAGGCTGCTCCAGAGTTAGAGCGTAAGGAAAAATAGGTGCAAGTGTACAGCTCAGCTAAACCATCTTGCAATGTGAGGGGTGCCAATTACTTTTAAATATTTAGCATAAAGGGAAAATACTTTGCTTTTGCACATCTCACGTTTTGCATAGCTTTATGTTTAATCTATAAATTAGAGTTGAGCTAAGAAATGTCACCTCTTAATTCTAATTCTGCTTTCACAATTTAATTTGCCTCCCCTTGCAGTTCAACATGGTATTGCTCAGGTGTAAGGACAGCTCTGAATAGGCCCTGTCACAAACAATTGAAACTAATGTCTTGTAATTGGTTGTCTTCTGTCTAACATATATTTTGTCATATAGACCTTGTTAATTAATTTAAGACAGAATATTATTATTTCACTTGAGTATTTTATTTCAACTTTACATGCGGTGTTAAAAACCCAAAAGTACAGAATTATTTACACATTCACAATACAACTTTACAAGATATCTACACGTTAAAGTACTCTACAGAACAGGATAGAGCAACTTATTTCAATGGTTACCTTTATATGCTGGACAAATATATAAAAAAAGGATACAATCTATTTTTTTTTTTACCTTTGCACAAATGGATAAAGCACTTTTTAATGAAATTAATTTTTGCCTAGATTGAATGTTAGAAACATCAACATAAATACTGATAGAACTCACATTACGATCTAAAAGGCAGAACAATGTTATTCAGAATTTGTGGTTTGGCTTGTTTAGTCTCTAGTGCGCTCACACCACAATCTTACACATGAAAACACATTGGCCTTTCACTTAGAAATGAATGACAACATTGACATAGATTGCATAACTGTTATTCATTAAATTAAAATAATGTCGCCCCTTTCCATATCTAAAAATTAGAGTTCTCAGCTTTGGCCACAAGAAATACAATTCAACAAATCCTTTTTCATAGATACATTTTATACAAAAAAAAAAAGAAAAAATAGTGGAACAATGAATTCTGCTTCCCTTTGTGTATAAAATATAGTCTAGTTGCACATCATTTAATTCATGTTCTTTCTTAATACTAAAACGCAAATGCAACCTCTGCTATCAAAACAGTCTATGTTATATTCATTAAACATTACTTTTATGTGGATCTTTAAAGGTAAAAAAGATATCCATGTTAAACACCAGTCAATGAAAGGTACTTGTAAACACTATGCACAGTTCTAGTAGGTGCTGCATTAATTAGGAATCTTTATGGTCATTTAGAATTGCGTTGATCCCTAAATGTTTTGTAGCAGAAATCGTATCTTAGTAAATAGGGCTGCAACACTTATATGTATTGTAACAATGTTCTTTATATTATTTTTACTAGTAGGGATTTTCCAAATGTTTTTGACATTTAGAAAAAAGAAGTGTGCTATAGTGAGACACTTAACATACTATAGTAAATTGTATTTTCATGAATAAGGCACAAAATGCACCGATTCAGGTACCCTCTCACATATTTACAGAATATCGTCATTGCCTGCATGACCCAAATATCACTCATACATGAAATACACATATTGTAATTGCACTACTGTTAAATTCCCTATTTAAGTCTGGGCATGGCTAGAATAGACACAACTTTACTAATATATACCTAACAGCTGCGCTTCTTTCAGTTTCAAACCTTGAACTACGGGTGTGTGAAAGGCTGTACTGCTGCTTACATTTTTTGGATGCATTGGTTGGTCTTCAACGCTATGGACCTATGAACATCTATCCATTCTGTTTACAGACCCTACCCAGCACCAAGGAGCACTGAGGCCATTCCTTCTAAACACCAGCCATTTCAAGGACCATTAAACTTAAAATGGCAGTTGTTTTATGTGAAAGAGATACAAATAACATTCACAAACATGCATGCAAAATGTTTACAGAGATGGATTATAACCAAAGATGAGATAAGGCTTTGATGGAGGCTGAGGAAGTATTTAGGCCAACTTTTTCTACTTAAGTTCTACTTAAGTATAATAATGGACAACAAGAGTGTATACAATGTAAACTTTTGCATAGATATTTATAACTGTTTGCAATTTCATAAAAGATGAGCTTGTATTTCAGTTAAGTGACCTTTTATGTTTTTAATTTGGAGAAAGTTACTGAATATTGAGAACATTATTAGAAAAATATATAGACCACATTTCATTGTTTTCTACTGCCCCTTTAAAAACACTGGCAACATATTCACACACAAAACTGTTTTTCCCTCACATTCAAAGAAAAAATGGTACTCCTGTACAAAGGTATTAGTGTTACATTTGACTTCTAAAGATTATAATAAAAATGGATATTTGAAGATACAAAGGATTTTTGGATTTAGGTGGAGAAAAAACCCCCCAATAATAATTGCTTTTTGTTTAAACTGTAACAGTAGAGCAGATGCAGCCAAAAAGCAACATGTCGTGTTGTGAAACTACAAGTGCCATCATGTGCTAAAAGCAACTGCATAGCTTATACTTGGCAAAGCATTATGGGAATTGTAGCTTCACAATACCTGGAATGCTAATGGATACCTGCTGTAGTGTCTGTAGAGTGTGGTCTTTTGTTAACAAGCTCAGCAATGAATTTATATACTCAAGAGTAAAGGGACCACAGTGTGAACCAATCTAAAGAAAAGTGATCATAAAATCACTGACATATTGACTTCAAACACTGATTGGCCCAAAATGGCGCTAATTTCATCCAGGGCCAAATCGTTATCTGAAGCCAGTAATACATGGTCCTTTCAGTTTGGTCAAAAAAATTCAACTTCCTAAGAACACAGTTCAGTACAAATCCCTATTGATAAATTTACAAATGCCGAGACTGATTTGCTTACGTCAACACCCACCTTCATATGAGGAGGCCTGCATTTTTTTTACATAATCTTTATTTTACCCAAGTACA
Organism: Limnodynastes dumerilii; assembly: GCA_011038615.1. Lineage (NCBI taxonomy): Eukaryota > Metazoa > Chordata > Amphibia > Anura > Limnodynastidae > Limnodynastes > Limnodynastes dumerilii. The sequence goes on along the minus strand of WWET01001369.1, from coordinate 159,821 downwards.
AAAATGATTATTGTACACTAGCCATTGTGAGTTTTCTTTAGCACAAATTAAAATGTATGAGACTCAATTCACAGTGGCCAGGTAATACTATAGCTATCAACTGAGAGGAAACAACCACAGAGATCCTCTCTAGCATGTCCAGTGAATTACACAATATCGTTTAAATAGCAGCATAACAGTTCTAAGAAATCTTTATATTCTTGCACGATGTACCATGTTCAGCTAAGTCAATTATCAGGAGGGCAGAGAGGAGAGATGGCTATTCCTCTCAGCTACACATCCAACCAAACACTAGTGGAAGGTAATGAACTATTTGTCCAGCCATGCTCAATGTAAACAGCATAGAAATTGCAACTATGAGAATCTTACCATCCACCTGTGTTTGTGTGTATAGAACACATATACACACATACAGAACAGCCATACAGCAAACTTAGGTGTGGCCCATGGACTGATGCCACAGATGAATGATAATATGTCTTAGGTTCAAGACTATAGAAGGTCAATCACCTAAAATGCATACTTTAATTCAGACACTTTTCTGACACTTGTGCAAGAGGCAAGGTGAATACATACACATTGATATGTTCACATTTAATGGGATGGCTACACACAGCGGCAGTGTAAAATGAAAGCCCATTTTCAAGTATATTTTAAAACCTAGTACTGTATAAGTTTTTATTTTTACTGTAAAGTAGCCCCCACTGTGCTACACGTCCACTGTTCTCCAAACAAAAGAAGCAAAATGACCAGCACTTTCCTTTGTTTTGTTCCTTATGAGCATGTTCTGAAGTTCCTCTGTCTGGCAAAACCAGATGTTGCCAAACCTAAGACAGCTTCTTTGGCCACTAATGCGGGGACTGTGTCAGCAAGCAAGCATGTCTCTGCCTGATAGTTCCTATTACAACACCATGTTTATCACCATACACATTATAAACAATGATGTCAGTAGCTATATTTATTTAGCTGTCTAACGGTGGTATTTTGTGGAGCAAATGAAGGTTTTGGTGGCACATCTGGTTTTATAGACGGTGTCCTCTTTATACCCATACGAGGGAGAGTTCCATGTCCTGAATAACTGCTTTGCCGGGATAAGGAAGTCTGTTGATGAACAATTACAGGTGTTCCTTGAATGTACTCCATCCTAGGATTAGGACTTGGGGGCATGTACCCACCTCTATTAACACTGGGCTGCCTTGAAATCAAAACACCATTTGGTGAGTTCATATTTTTAGGCAGTGCTGATATGGAATGCCTCTGCGAAGAGTTTTTATGATAACTTCTTTGAGTTTCTAAAGATGTGATTTGCCCATTTGGAGTGGAAGGCACATCCACTCGTTTTGTTGGGCTATTTCTTGGAAGAGTTGAAGAAGGGGAGTACAATGATGCCTCCCTATTTGGAACTTTAGGTGGCACTTCCGACATGTTTCCCATTGTATCAAGCATTAAAGTTTGATGTGGACCTTGGTGGGTGTTCTGGTGAGCCACTTGAATATCTGCCATCATACCTTTAGGATTTCCAGAAGATTCGTTCAGATGTTTTAAAAAGTCATTCAGCGTGTTCCTGGAATCTACAGAACGTCGATGATCTCTTTTACTTGGCTGTTTTACCAAAGAGTGGTCAATGTTATGAAGTTTTTTGTCTGCTTTGTGTGCATTTGAATTTGAAAAAGAAGTATTATAATCATGGGTGGCATTTGGAAGAACAACTGCACTTGGGATTTGTCCGTGAGCTAGAGGTGAGTGAGGAGGAGGACTTGATGGAAAAAACTGCGGACTTTTAAGAGGCGTTTCTTTCCGTGAAATGTTCAAGTTATTTTGGGCCTTTTCCCATTGGTTTTTGATGGGCTGAAGGTTTTTTTGCTGAAGCACTGGAGTAGATTCAGGAGTTGGAAGTGCAGCAAGTTCTGGTGGCTGTCCTTGATTGTCCATCATAATGGACTTAGTGTCACCATTGGGTGGCAACTCCTTTCTACTAGTCAATATGTTTGTATAATGCTTAGGTGAGTCAATGCTCTGCTGATATTCTTTAACAGGGCTGTCAAACAGTCCGTTAAGTTTGGCAAAACTTCCACTTGAGTCAGTACAGGATTGTGCAGACTCTGCATCTTTGTGTATCTTCCTGGATTTCCGTGCAAACATCTCCCGATAACAATAGACAACCACACCTGCAATGAAAGCTCCGAGAACAAATGCAGCCAGGACACAAGTGATCAGTACATTCATATGCACCATTTGGTTCGATTCTCCTGACTGTACTTCCCATCTTACACCTGTAAAAAGAAATGAATGCAAAACTTCAGGACATATCTAAGCAACTTTGAACAAGTCATGAATCTTCAAAACAGTGACATCTCATTAAATGTGTTTATCTTAATAGAATCATTTGCATTCCATTCTCAGTCTCCATTCTATCAGTCCTTGTGTCAATCAGGATGGAAAATAAATTGGAAAGGGTGAATGATGAACTTGAAAATTAAATCGACTGACAGCTACAACAGACGTAGCGGCAATTATTTTTTGTGCTAGGTACAGCTTGTACAATGAAATATTGTAATTTGTATACTGGGAAATTGAGAACTTACATTTTGCTTAAGGTTAGTTTGGAAGTGGTAATTTTTAAAACCACGAAAAAACTTGAAAAAAATATTGTATATAAGCATTTTAAGGAATATTGGAGAACATTTCCTTCTAGTGGATATGATCCCTGGTTTTAATGGCATTTGTACTAGTGTCTTGTGTTGGAAAATGTGTGCTTGCAGCCATGTTTACTTATTCTAATATGATTTTTGCTGCTGTGATATGATTACACAGAGTCAAGGATGAAAAAGCACAACCACATAATAATGCTGATGGAACATCATGCGGAAAATCTGAAGGAAAGAGAAACATTTCTATTAGTGGGCATATAGAAAATTCTGCATTGCAGAAATTAAAGTTTCCAAGACCCAAGCACTTGGTCAGAATAAAATGAAGAAAAGAAGAGTCACTGTTACTACTCTTAATAATCAAATCAATCAAATCATAATAAAGTTTTGAATGAAGGGATGTTGGCAGACTAGGAGTGACAGGGTGACCTATTCTGATACCTGCCCTGATAGAGGAAAAGCCCCACATTAGACAGCCAGAGGCTATGATATTTTGGGAACTAAAGGATAAAGTTTGTTCAACTGTCATATTATGTAGAAGGTTAAAACTGATGTAAAGGAACACATTCACTGTGTAAGTCCTAAAAACTCAACAATCAGAAACCAAGGTGCAGCTCAGATGAACTTCTTAAACAGCATTCAGTGTTGTTATATAGAAGGTAGATTATCTTGTAATGCTAATATTTATATTTAATAGAAGAGATTGTCCACCCTGAAAACTTTAAAACACATGTAAGGAATAAATGCTGCACAGTAATTTCTAATGGTGTGACTTGCAGTAATGCCATACACAAATTCCCCACCCAATGCCAACCAATATGAATGAATTTGACATGTATTCATTTTACTTGTTGCTCTGTTTTTATGACCAGGTCCTTTTAAAAAGAATACTATATAATAAGGTGCTAGAATACCTTTTGTAACAGTATAACAGTACATATTTCTATTGCCTAGCAAAACATTCTGCATTTCCAGTCACATGAAACCAAGCTAATGAGGTCTTTATTGGCTGCCAGGATAATTACTATAACCAAACATAGATCACAACCTCTAACTAACCTTTTGCCATTTTTCTGCAACTGACTAGCATTCATTATTAAATTACAGTCATGAGGAAGATAAACTGACTTATTTTTGCTTACTTATTAAAGCATAAATCACTATATAAACAATCCTTGTATTCTTAATTTTTGCTAACTATAAATCATATGACAAATTTAGCTTAAGAATCATCAATTATTTTACAAAACACATCATGTGAATACAAAAGATGGACATTTTACACACAAAACATTTGGACAGTAAACTACTAATATGAGCACAATCTATTAAAACCAATCTAGAGAGAGCCCCAAATGGCTCTGCTGAAAATAGGTTTCCTAGAAGTCTGTTGGAGACCACGAGCTGTGTCCCGACCTCTGCCCGTGATACGTACGTCTGAAGTTCTGGAACTACGCGCGGTAGAGGCGAGTGAACTCTCCTCTCACTCTCCTCTGTCAGGCTTAGATATGGACACTTTCGTGTCCATAAAACAATCTTAACACAGTTCCACATGGAATTCGTAAATGCCGCCCCATGCAGCTATTCTGCATGACTAATCCCAGCCCTGTTGCGAAATTTAGGCATGCGGAATGCATGCACCGCCCCGATCTCATTTCACACCAATCAGAGTTCCATGTGCAATGAGATCCATTGTGTAATATCTGGCATGAGCATGTGCAGATGTTATTACGTATGTCCCCTCACGTTATTAAGTCTGCATACGACCCCACAAGTCTGAAGCTTAATGTAAATAGGTCTGTGACAAGTCTGACACTTAACAAATATATAAATGGTAGAGAATTATATATAAAATATTAATATGGATATAAAATTAAAGTATAGCATTATCTACATTGTTGGAGAATAGCGCCAAGATATGGTCATGTCCATTCATAGACCCCATACAGTAATATGGTTTAATATTTACATTACTACTCTTTACTGTACATCTTTTATTAAGTGCATTCAATTTGAATAGTAAACATTGTTTGTTTTATCCATCAATGTAAGACACATTCTAGATCTGACCTAGAAAGAAGAAATTTAGGTTAGTGTTTACTAATCTTTCGAAGGAGGTAAGTCAGCAACCACAGACATAAAAGAAGTTAAAGTGTCCACACATAGAAAAGGCTGGAAAGAAAATACTCTGAAAGTTACTCAGAAAGAAATGATTAGATTAAGGAACACAGTCTAATCACAGCTTAATAGTCTGCTTTGTCCTGTTGTTGCAACATTCTGACTAGAAATTAGTGGCGGATACAAGTATAGAAAAAGCTGGATTCTGTTAGTGGGAAGGCCTTTGAACATTTAGCGAGAAATGCTCTGGGTTATCAGTTTTATTGGCAGTGCACAAAGGAAAAACAAAACTTGAACACAGAACTGAGGAAAGAACTCAATAAAAAGTGAACAGAAAATATAGCCAAAATGTAACATAAAACAACACACAAAAAAATAGACAATTTAAAAGTTAATAAAAAAAATAGCAAGCAGTCAAACCTAGATATAATCACTGGTGAATTAGTGACAATACTATGGAGTGTCGTGTGATAATATATGTCATTTTTATTTTTTTTATTGTACAATAAAAGCAGTAGCCAAAAAGTGTTAGGTGTATATTTCATGCATTTAAAATAACAAACTTTAAATGACTTTAAAAGCTTTTAGGCTCCAGCTATATGCATAAATATTCTATAAACACACCATTGGTGGTTTAGCATGTCTCCCGAATATTGCATGTTTTATGTATTGAATTTTTTCTGCAGATATTAATACTATTTTGCTTATAAAATAAAAAAAACAACTTTTGAACAAAAAATAAGCAAATTAAAATGCATTTAACGTAAAAAAAAAAAAAGCAAAAACAAAACACACTGCCATGTCTGAGTGGAAATCTGCACATCTTCCCAATGACACTAAATAACTTTAATACTGAATAGTACAGTGAGGTATTATGAGAAGCTGAAATCACAATGAGTCCATTTAAAAGAACATTGTGCTCTAGAATCACCGCTTATAAAAATTTTATACGTAGATGCACTAAACATCGATTCAACTAGAAGATTTTGTTTGGAGGCTGCAGATTTGCACTCAGTATAAGTTCTACCCCTTTAAGGCCTTACCATTTGGGACACCTGTTAAAGTATCAATAATATCAGAAGAGTTTGGGTCATCTTCATACACAAATTTCCGAGAGCCAGTCATTCTGGGTTTCCACGAACCAATCACTTTAGGGAGAATGACTGGGCTACTTGTCATTGTGGTGACAGAGGTGGAAGGAACTTCAATGTCTGTGGTAGCAAACACATTTTTATTAAATTGTATTCAGATAACTTAATAGTATATGCCACAAAGCACCTACAAATAAGCATTATTTATAGAAAGTCTATTAAGACCATTAAGAATAATAAACGTTAAAAAAAAAATACGTTCAACCACTAAAAACGTATACAAAACAGAACAAGACAAATGTTTAAAGCTCAGCAATACACATTTAAATAAATGTGCGATCAAATATAAAGATGTAGTATGAAAAATGTAACCGTCATCTATAACTAATAGATGATAAACATGTTTTAACAAATGTATGGATAGCAGTAATGAAAGCTTGGCTGGCTTTCATGCTGTGGAAATGTCACATACTAATTAGACTTTTAATAAAATATTTGACGCATCAATCAATGACGGGCAATCGGGTAACATGCAGTCACACATAGGTGATTGATTTCTTTCTTTTTAAAAATTAACAAACCAAAAAGGACGGTTATCTATCCTGGTAATTAGTGATTGCATGAAGTAGAAGCACAAAAATGAGGCCAACTGCGAAAAGGGTGGGGGGTAAGGGGGGAGGGGTCATAAGAGCAGAAAATGCTGAACCCAAAGAAAAGGCAGTTCATTTTAGATAAAATTAATAAAACTAACCAGATGTTGGATCGCCAAATATTTTGTAATCTGGTGTAGTTGTAGTAGGCATTTTTTCTAAAATTAAAGGAACAGGTCATCAGTAAAAAAGAAACCAAACCAAACCAAACAAAAAAGTTATTTAAATGAAAAGCAAAAATATAGTTTCTTGTATGATATAATAAAGTCCTTAAGCAGTTGAACATAGCCAAAAACAAAGAAAAACATCATTTCACTTTGGTATTAATTGCAAGATAGCTTAGCCCATGACAAAAAAATAGATTAAGGTTGCAAAGGTGGCATGTGCATTATGAGTGTATATAGTATTCTACGTCTACTACAAAGCACAAATCAAGATGTTGTAATGAGACGTCAGAGTCAGACACCTACCATGGCAATCTCCAAGCTGTGCCGTGTTTCCATGTTCCACATCCTGCTCATAGCCAAAGCTGCAAAGAACAACAAATGGATTTCACATGAAATATCAGCACATTCTACACTGTTTCTTCTCTGTATGGATAAAAAATAGATCAGAACAGCAAGTTCCAACAAGGCGCAAAATATTGTGTAAACATAGAAAGCCAATTTAGGCTTGTTTGTACAGGAGAATTGTTCTGTGATAATTAATAGGATTCTCCAGAGGAGCAATGCTTTACCTCCCAACTGGATTGAAAGCAGATATTACTATTCCTGCTAGGATTAATGTTTTCTGTCTCAGATGTATTACGTTAGAATCACAATCTAAACTACACTGAGCAATTTCTATTACTGAACACAAATAATTCCAGTCAAATCTTCCGGCATCACAGTGAAAGGAAGAAATAAATAATCCTAATAAAATGGCTTAGGCATTGCAGTAACCTTCAGCATATCAATAGTTTTAGCAGTAATAGAGAGTAATCACACTTACAATATGCCAGGCTCAACTCTGCCGCAGGTTTCATGGTTTAACCATGCACAGTAAGGATCTCTTGAACTGATGCAAGACCTAGTGATTAATGAGAAAGATCTGTGAAGGGCTTATAAAGTAATCAGGAGCAATTTGTTGCCATTCGTGAAGAAAGCGACGTACTTTTTGCAAGAGCCATATCGATCACAACGACTGAGTGGCAATCTTATAATGCAGCCTGAAAAGGCCACGAATAAGGCATGGTGGTCTTTGTCCATCTGCAAGGATAGAACTCTTCGGTCTTCTTCGCTGTCCCCGTAGCACCTGCAGGGGAGATGATACTATGCTATTCACATACAACAGCAGCTGTGCATGCAGGTTAAGGTCCGGATTTACAGTTACGTCGTTTTCGTCTTACGTACGTTGTTTTAAGAATTGAGCTACTACGCATGTGTAGTAGCTTATTTACGCTATCTACGTACCATTTCTGTACGTAGATATGGTACCAGAAATGGTGCATAGATAGCGTAAATAAGCTACTACGCATGCGTAGTAGCTCAATTCTTAAAACAACGTACGTAAGACGAAAACTACGTAACTGTGAATCGGGACCTAAGTCTTGATATAAATGAATGTTAACAACACAAAGTTTTCATTGGCCATTTATTTAGAAGTGTCTGCCCTTGGAGCACTTTCTGTAGGCAAACAGCTTGTGAACTGCCTTAAAAATGTGGCTATCACCAGGGACATTAATCCCAATGACAAGTGCTCCTGTCTGTCAACACAGCTAAAAATGAACTGGACAGAATTTCTGCATGCAGCATTTCCAGCATATGCAAATGCAATGCAGGCAGCAGCTGTAGTCATAGGGATGGAAGACCAGATGATAAATACAGATCAGGGATGGTTTCAGGCCATCTGTGTGAATCCTAAACACTGTTTTTAGACAGAATCATGTTCTCTTCAGTGGATCCTGTCAGTGAGCATGTACTAAAACACCTGTCATGGGCACACACTATTCCAAATACCACCAAGCAAACACAACCTACAATTCCCACTTTCTCACCAATGCACAGCTAATTGTCCATGCAGCGTTGGCATATAGCCACCAAATGGACCTTTAGGAAAGTTAGTTAAACCAGACTTTAATTAAATCAACAAACCATGACCTGAAACAATATGCGAATATTGGGAAATACGAAATTCAAAATGTCAGAAAGCTTCATCTTAGTGTAATAATAAGTTGTTATACCATTAGTTATTAAGCTGTTTAGAGTACAAATGATCCATTGAATGATATATATTATTCATATGGTTGTTGCTGTGGGTGCCTCGACAAAGGTCCCTAATGCAGGACTGAAACGTTGGCTTGCATTTGGGATAATAAACATATTTTGTACTGAAAATTGTTAGTGCTCGAGGTCTTCTGATTAGGAAGGTACTGGCCTAACAGTGTGTGTGTTACAAAGACCAGGGTTACTACATCTCTCCACATATTTCGAATGCTTATTCATATGGTCTCAGTGAGCAGTAATAACCAACATTATCATATGTGTCTATGATGTAAACATAACCTAGGAGCCTTTGTCACAGCTTGTAAAGTTGATTGTTTGTAATTATAATATATAATTTCACATATTATAAATAAGGGAAATGTAAACAAGAAACAACAATTTGTAGCTAGGCATTTAATCACTACTCAATGTAATAACCTCATAAAATATTTCAATCTGTTATCTAAAGGTTTGCAGCTTTAAGCAGTTTAACAAGTAAATATTAATATTTTAATGAAAAAAAATAGAATGCAACGGTTTATTTTACTGTAACGGATTTACGATACGTTATGATATTACATCATGGTTCAGGTTTCAATGTGTATTCTTAGATACTGTAAAATGTTGCTATCAGTATAGGTAAATAGTCCACTATAACGGAGGCTAAATGTGAATGTGAAATCAATACATTTGTTTTGTACAAGGTAATGCTTACTTTGCACGGTTGTAGGCGTCAATTTCTTCCAGTAATACACTGTCATTTAAAGATAATGGATTAGTCTTAGCCAAGATCTTTAGCACAATGCCGGCCTCAGAGCCTACAAATAGGACTGTGTAGTTGAGGTAAGGGCCAGCGAGATGGTCCACTGCTACAGCTGTCAATCTGTACCTGAATAAATACAAAGAATATTAAGAATACATATATTCATTATTATACAACACATAAACCTATATAACTAATCTCACATAAAAGTAACAAACACATTTATTCATTACCAATAACTCTTCTAAGTCGACCGCTCACCGCTACAGTGTGGTGGTGGCCATTTTGGAATGAACCCATATTCAGTCTACTAACTCTAAAGGAGCCATGATTGAAGTCATTCATTTGTGCACTTTTTGCTATCTACGACTATGCCAAAATAACCCCATTTTCCTTTCATAAAATAATGAATGAATGCGTTGAATATATAAAGTGTGACTTGATTATTAATATTGTACCTGACACGTGTTTTAGTGAACCAAGGCTCTTCAGTGATGGAAGGGACAGCAGAATCCATCAATGGATGGGACTTAATAAAGGCCAGTGTTTCATCTGGAAATTCCGTGGAGGACCTGTAACCTTCAGCAAGGCCATGTCTTGCACAGCAGCCTGGCCTGAAACAAGGAGAACCTTTGTTAAATGGCTGCAATATATCATTCAGCAAAATGTTTTCAGATATAATACGCCAGAGCTCTATTGATTTACAGAGTAGAAAGCTGTGTTTTTTTTCTTTTGCTATCTGTAGATCTGATCTTTTTTACTTAATACCTTGGTTTGGGTACTTTGTCTTCAGGTACAGCTGTCCAAACAGAGTCTGGAGTCTTTTGTTCTTTAAACCTTCCTCTGAATACCTTCTCAATGTCATCCATGGTAAAAGCGCAAACCGCTGAACCTGGTATACTGCAAGAGGAGAGACAAGAAGAGGGAAAATCATTCTGGTGTGCACTATTCATTGAAAACAATTGTAGCTTCAAGAAGAAAGTGAAAGACTCTATTTGATGTCAGGCCGTTCATCTCTTTACCTATTTAGCTGTGTAGTAAACACACCAACAACAGTGGGAATTCCATTGATTTCTATAATGTCTGTTATAGACTGCAGAACATCAAAGTAGAAGAATGAATCCCCTGGAACAGAGCAGTTGAGTCTTGCCTTCACAAATGAAGTCCAGTGTTTTTCCAGGACTCTCTGTGATCCTCCCAGATCGTTTTTGCATATGCGCGCTACGCGGGAATGAACAGCCTGCAAAGGAAAGCCAAGTGGGCCAATTAGTGCAAATCAGCAAGATTAATCATGTACATGAAGGGAAAAAATCCCAGAGAAGATTACAGCACAAGACTCCCTTAGATGGGAGCTATTCACATGTTCCTGATATAAATATAGCATTGGCTCTGTAAAAGAACACTTGAGTGATTTAATCCACGCTTAAGGAATTGTGGGAGGAATTTGCATGAAACTCTCACAGTTTCTTAAGTGACAGTTATATGCCTCATGTTCCATTTTGCATGACAATGCTATTTTTATAGCCTGTGAGCATGAATTCCATCTGCTTAAAGAAAGTGCATACTGTAAAAAACTGACAAAAATAGGCAACTGTATACTGATATCTTCTCCTAGGTTCACAGATCAGGATACAAGTTTGCTTTCAGCAAGCTCCAATTTATCTGAATTAAGCACTGAAGAAAGCAGACAGTATTTAACTGCAGCCTGATGTCCATTTTAACGCACCACTGAGCAAAGCCCATAACATTCGCACAGATTCCCCACCTTTTGTCAAGTCTTTAATTAACCATGCATAAATAGTTAATAATTTACAGTGCAATGTCTACAATATAGCCAAAGCATCATAAACTGCATTTGTGTCATTTAAATATTTAACATTTGGGAGGCACAATGGAACCTCTGTTGAAATATAAACATATTTATGCATTTAATCCTTGCCAAGAAATAAAGTGGTTTGCTAATCAGGGTCATGCAGGATTCTGCCAGCCATTTTGTTCTTTGAATAAGCCATGTATTATTAGCTATGTATATATATATTTTTTTTTGCACAATTAAAACTTTACCAGTCGAAAACAAACCTCGGCTCACAATGTACATTAGTTTTCTAGGTCAAACAAAGTCCAGCTTTTAAAGATTAATTAAAGAAGAGTGGAGCAAATATCACAGTAATAGAAATTGTGGCTAAGAAGCAGATGAAAATGAACAGCCCCAAGGCATACAGATAATTTTATAACAGCAGAGAGATTTAGCAAGCACTGACTTGTTCTAACTGGTGTTCCAGTTTCTACTCCACGTCGTAGCCAGCAACATTTCAATCACTATAACTTGGAATAACCCCAAATCTGCACTTACCTTGCCTAAATTGTTATGCTCCACAGCAATTTCCCGAAAAAAGAAGTAGATGTAGCTTCCGTATTCTATTGCATGCAGAAAATGTGGCTCTGTGAAGTCAGGGATACAGGATATGTATATCAGCTAAATGGCAAGCAAAACACTTCTTGAATGTATAAGCTAAAATGCAAGCCCAGTGAGCTAACAGATACCTGACTTGATGCATAAAAATGAGGGGATTCAAACTTAATTGATCTTGCAATCTCTAATGATGCCTAATGGAGTGTAAAAGGGCCTCAAAGGATTTACATTACAGTTAAGATTTTTTTTAATGCAGAATCAATCATAAACCATTTTGCAAAGAGGCAAAATATGCATTTGGAGTAAAGACCTTGATGTATCATAATGCAAGATATAGCCCTGTCATACCTAAGGAGCTAGATTGTTTAATATGCAGTGTATTTCTGAGAAATACTATTAAAGTGCGTTACGCTTCATTCCCAAATCAAGTAGGTGTCTGATCTCTGTGCCATTATTAATAAAAGCCAGGTCTCAAGTACCTTTTAGCCACTTGGAGTCATATTTAATTGTCCTCAGAGCAAATCCATCCCCCATGCTTCGATAGATCACAGCATCACTGGCTTGGAAGTCAGCCATAGTAGCTGAGTATAACTTCCCATCTAAGAAGAAAAGAGAAATAGAAAGATAAGAGGACCCGCCTAAAAATAAGGGACTTATGCATGAAACATTATTAGGGCTCATTCTCATATTATTTCTTGCCATACCACTTTAGTAGCATGGATAACTAAACACCAAATTCTCATCACATAAACTGAAAAATTGCTAAATATCTACAATATATTAAGAGGTTAAAAATCCACATCACAGTTGCCAGCACATGAACACCCTAAGGAATATACAATACGTATTATGAACAAAACTGGTCAAAATGGCAGGGTAGTAAATATTATAATCACATTTGGATTGCGTCACTTTAGTCAATTTTAAGTGTAAGTGTTAAGTGTTTAAGTTCCCTTTACGTTTCAACACGTAGCGTATTTACGCTTTTTCGTAATTACTATGCGCTCCCCTCGGTCGTCCGTAAATATAAATATGCTCGCGGTTGTAGCTCTGTATCTGGCCCATAGAGAGGGCATAATACAAAAACATTACAGTGGTGTGTAATACAGCAATATAGAATTTTGCACACCGGTTCTGATAAAAAACATATATTTTAGATCGCCAAAGGCTCCTAATGCTGTACATACAGATCCATTACATGTTTTTGACCACTAAATAATGTCTTGTTAAGTTCTACAATAGCTAAGCTTTGTTTAGTTTTTCAGTCCAACAGGGGAAAATAATACGGATACAAAATCCCTACTACATTGGGCCGGATCCAGATTGCGTATATGCGGTCTTTAAGACCGCATATACACAATCTATGTACCGAAACGATACATAGATTACGTACATAGTTACTACGCATGCGCAGTAGCTAGCAATCACCATCTTACGGTCGCTCGTACCCGACAGCCGTAGTTCTAGATCCGGCCCATTGTCACCAAATTTTTAGACTGTTATTTTTTTTATACATAACATTATAGAAATAGGAAAAAAGTAATTATGTCTTCCCAAAGTTAAACAATATTTATGAATCTCTGGCACACTGAGGTTAATAATCCAAGGCACTGAAAATATGGTGTAACAGTTGGTATGTAAGCAGTTTATACAAGTACAATGGCTGTTCTCCTTTATGCTCCTAGCAATCATAAATCAATTAGTCACATAGAAAGTACAGCAAATTATTCTTACCAGCAAAGAGTGCAACGTTGGTTTGTCTGGCGTCAAACGGGCACCTGGCCAAGCCACTAATTTCTTCCCCATCGTATTCTAAAGTATTTAACTGAAAAAGGTAAAAATGTAAAGATTGAACTTGAATTAAATGTTGAACTTCATTTGCACAGATATATAGAAATAAGCATGAAAATATGAGTATACTTTTAAAAATAAACAGTTTATAATTAGCTGCTCAAATGATCTGAATAATCCATATTCTTTGATTGACGATTCTCATTGGCCAGCATGTCTTGCATATTAAATTCTAATATCTTCAATGGCCAGCATAACTTTTCTAATTATTAACTTACTACTAACTTAAGACCTGATTCAAACTTAAGAAGCTTCTTAAAATAATAACTTAAAGTCACTCCTGGGCTAAACCATGTTGATTGCAGGGGAGTCATATTTCATCTGTTGCAAACAGTACTAGTGTTGAGAGGTGATATTTCCCAGCCCAAGTCTAAATAACAGTGTAATAGTAAAGCTGGTCAGTATCTGTTTTCAGTAAGCAATTCAAAGATGTATTCCTGAATGCAAAGAATACAATTAACTTGACTCCCCCTGCAATCAACATGGTTTAGCCCAGGAGTGACTTTAAGTTCTTATTTTAAGAAGCTTCTTAAGTGTGAATCAGGTCCTTAATGTAGATCTTTATTGATACAACAAAGATGACAAAATACACACCTATATTACAAGTAGGAGGAGGAGTAGTCTTGAAACATTTGGCCCATCATCTCTTTGCAAGTACTAACAGACTTATTTGATGGTTAAACACCTGCATGCCAACATTAACTTAACCCAATACATACTAATATAAAACTCCATGTAGAACAACAGTCACCATTTGAGTAGATTGGTATCAGGGGCATTAAGAGTAGGATACTTTACTTACCCTGTAGTATCTACACATGGGATTAAAAGCATTTGTTCCACAGACAAACACCATCTCATCGTTTCTTGGAACAAAAACCTTGATGTAGTTATGACATTCATCCTAAAAAAAACAAAAAAACAAAAAAACATGAAACTTCAGAAGTCCAAAACTTTTCTCTTATCAATGTCCTCTTTTGATGTTTAGCCTCAAGGAGGTTGGACTAAAACATACCTTGTGTTTGCCCTTCATTGCACAATTCCTTCGGTCTGCTTGACCTGATCTCCATGTCAACTTCTAAAAAAAAACAAAGTAGAAAAAAACTCTGAGTGTAATTTTCTCTTCTTTTAAAAGTCAAAGCAGCTTTTTTATGGGAACTCATGCAGTACTTTCACTTACTCTGCTTGGAGTCACTTCAGTCTTGTGCACCTCGTTTAAATTTACGGCATAAACCTGATCTCTATTGAAGAGAAAGATAGAAAGTACTTCAGGAATAGTGAAAGTGCTAGCCTTATATTTATTCATGCATAGCATGACAAATGTATTTTCAGGTCCCTTGTCAGACAATGCAACCCGTCTGCAGTCCTACTGAAATTTTTTTGTCTGAATGAAGAAAGTTACAGCTGGATTACCTTGTTCAGTATCATTTTCATTTGATTTTTCTTGTGGCAGAGCAATCTAACCTTCTTACTCTGTGCTTCTAAGAGCTGGAATATGCATGTACAAGCCAGCTATTGTACTAATGTACGCATTAGAAGCAAGACTCTTTATTCATATTTTTCAAGGTCATAAAAGTTAACAGCGATCAAGGGATCTCTTGTATAACTGGGGAGATATTCAGGCATAAAAATCATGAAACATATATAAAATAAAATAAAAAATGATCTATCTATCTATCTATCTATCTATCTATCTATCTATCTATCTATCTATCTATCTATAGAGAGGGAGAGAAACTCCAGTAACAATGAACCAACTGCAGAGTTTCAAATACTGTTTACAACACATGAAAATTGCCTCCCCTGTAATTCAACATGGTTTTGCCCAGTTAAAACTTTCCACCTGTTTTCCTATTATTTTAACATGGATCTGGCCCACTGAGACAGTGTGTAGTAAGATATGATATGCTGTGCCTCCTTGCTAGTGGGCCTTTGCAGTACCATTGCACATTACTACAGAGCAGTGGTTGCAATCTTCACCTTCTTTTCCCTCTGCTATTTATTCTCGTGTTGTTGAAGAGGATACAAAATGAATACAGTTACTGCAAGTCATCTGCATTGTGTTCCTGACAAATTATATACTGCACCAACCACTAGCTCTACTCCAACACAGAACGTCAGTCCAATAAAAACATGGGGCACTCTACTATACCATTAACACCCCTCTAACAAGATGAGCTTTGCTAATCTTACTTATAATGCCAGACGGTGCCACAGAGTGAGCCAATATAACTGAGGACATCTTTATTGCAGTTTCATTACCGTCTAAGCATAAAACACATAACACAAGTCGAGATGTAGGATTTACGCTTCCTAAATTGAAGCTTTCCTGTGTGCTTTAAAAATGAAAGCACAACAAAAATAGAATAAAAGTCAAATTTAAGTAAACAGATTAAAGAAAATTACCTTCCAGCAACATAAAGTGTGTCCCGAATTTTTAACATCAGTTGAAAGTCCAAACTGTGCTGTGATTCATTGCCTGAAGGGCGTCCTCTAAATACTGGATATTGCCTTGAATCTGCAAGTTAAAATAGGATACACCATCTTTCTGAATTACAGAGCAAAAGAATCAATATACAGAATTGATTAGCTGTATATACTAGGCGTAGGGTTTAAAGTAAATCCCTGTGGCATCGTCTTGAATATAAATGAATCAAATATGCCCAATGTCAGCAAATGTGACTTGCAACCCTTTCAAATTATATTTAGTCTATCAAAAGACCTGCTTTTAAAAACAAAACAAATCACAGGGTGTGCTTATATGAAGCTATGCACAGACATAAATAGACTAAGCAACATCAAGATTATCACTGTAGTCCGGGAAAGGAAGTAGCCCACAATTTCTTCCAGAATAAAATGAACTCTAGTAACTGGTACACTGAACTGAGTGCGTAGCAGAAAATACATTTAGAATGTAAATGAAACAACCTAAAAACTGAAACTTTCCAATGGTTTGTAAAATACAGTTTTCTTTAAACAATGTAAAAAAAAACGTCATTGTGCTATTAGAGCCTGACATGACACCTCCATCTTGCTTATACCTTCTAGTTATGCACACAGTACCAGATTAAGAGTGCCGTACGACAGGTGAATTCTGCAAAAATGCTGAATATCTGACAATGGCCCAGATCCAGAACAACGCTTGTGAGCGAATTTACGCGTGGCGGAGACGTAAAATCGCCTTTAAATAAGTATTGCGCATGCGCACCATAGAAAATACGCTCAGTAACGTAGCGTAATTGTGAACGTATGGGCCATTCACGTATGTGTCACGTAAATACTTACGTGTGAGAGTGCCAATTCTACGTTTGGCCAAAATACGTCTGAAATACGTTATGTAGGCGGGGGTTTGTATTTAAAGTGTACAGTATGGGCGTGCTTAGCTGCGTAAATACGTGTTGCCCATACGTACGTGTGCGGATTACTGCGGTTACGTTGGCAAAAGTTAAGGTAGGGCTTGGAAAACGGATCTTGACAAAATACGTACGTTCAAGGGGTGTGCCAAGGGGAGTGTATAGAAAGTACGCACGCGTAAATACGCTATGCGAATAAACGTATGGCAAACGTAGTTCTGGATCTACCCCAATGTGCTTACCAGATGTTCTGCAACAGATCTCCAGGCATTTGGAACTTTGGGGCTGATCCAGACCTACGCTCGGCTGTGTTATTACGATGGTCGTAAGCGTAAAAAACGGACATTTGTACTTACTGCGCATGCGCGGGGCAGGTGTTACGTTCAGAAATTCTGAGTGTATGGGCCTTGAGCGTACCAACCTCGTAACAACACTTGAGGGGGCGTGTCTGCCATACGAATTCCAGTGGGGTGAGGCATTTGAATCGTACAGTATGGGCGTGCTAAGCGTCGTAACTACGCATTGAGCTTACGGACGCCCGCGGTTACGATCAGAAAAGTTAGGGCAGGGTTTGCTGGGCATAAGAAGGCAAAACTAAGTACAACCAAAGGGAGTGCATCGGAGGTACGCTGGCGTAAACACGCTACGCACTTGAGCGCTTCGTGAGCGTAGGTCTGGATCAAGCCCCTTGTTGATTTGGCCCATCATCCACAAGTGACTGAAGGCTGCCTTATGGCAGCATAACCCAGCTTAAATCTGCATGAGAGAGGAAAGTGATAGTGGAGTTCACTCCCCTCTTCCGTGTGGACTGCAAGGCCTCTGTGCTTGTGATCCAGTCCATCCGCTCCATAGTCTGACTCCCCAAATCTGCTCCATAGTCTGACTCATGATTTCTACAGGCGGTCAGTCATGCTAACATATAACAGAGCTGTTTTGTGGGCTATGCCATGGGTTGCCAGACAAGCAAGTAATATCAGATCCTTTTGTTATGTGGCTGGATTGCGAATAGGTTTATCAGTTGTGACTACATTCAGCCCCAGAGAAAATAGCAGAAATAATAAATAAAGCCTATAAAATAAAGGCCAGAATGGTGTATAGGCAACAGACAGACATTAAAACTCTGGTTGTGCCAACAGTTTGCTGAATGATATCTATATTTGTTGCTGCTCAGCTAATGTCCCAGTTCACAGACATATGCACCTTATTAACAGGCATAGGGCCTGATCCAGAGCTACGCTGGGCCGCTGTCCGTAAGTAACGGGCAGCGTAGCTCTGGTGCACTCCCCCGACACTCTCCCTGTGGCGGGCGTAATTACAGACTGTTACGCCGGCTGAAGTCTACCCTAACTTCAGCCAGTGTAACAGTCTGTAATTACGCCGACCACAGGATCGTTACCCCCTAACCCAGCCCTCCCTTCCTAATTTCCCTCCCCCCTACCTACCTTCCGTATCTACAGAGTAGTTACGGTGCTGCACGCCCCTTCGTCTGTAATTACGCTGTAGTTACGGATGCCCGATCCAGGGCACCCAGAATCACTGATTACGCCGAGCAATATCTGCCCGTACATGTGCAGCACAGCAGAAATGTGGCCATAGGTCTTGATCTGCGTCATAGTCCCAGGGTTTAAATTTATAATTAAGACAAAGATCCAGATTGTTGTAATGATACAATGATTACAGCAGCAAGTAATATGTTGCCAATATATACACATTTTGATATTTATTTTGCTCCTGGGGTGCTAATCACATACAGCTATGTTATTGAGCCCCTCTAATTTATAGGTACCTATTTTTACATGTCATATGCATTCTGACAAATGTCTACCTCTGCTGACTTTTCAGATAAGTGAAATTGTACTTACAGTGGTAATCTACAATGTTGATCGGCTCGTCGTCTTCAGGGAAGCTAACTGCATAGACCAATGACACTGTCAGCAGCACCATGCCAGCATGAAGCCCGCAAAGCCTCATGATTCATACAATGGATCTCTCTCCACGTTTTGAAAATAGATTTTACCTGGAAAGAAATTGAGACACACATTGCAAATTATTTTCCTTTGATTCACTCCACGTTCTGTTTCTACATTAAATTCACACTGAGTTATGGAATAGTATACCAAATAGTTCTAAGAGTAATACGCTCTTTATTCCTGGTGTTTGAAATTCAAAGTGAATCCACACTTATCGTATTCAACATTTTAAAAATGCTAACATTTATATTCCCTAGAATTACACCTTATATACCTGATCTCGTCTACTTGGATGATGTTGGTAATAGGAGGCAAATATTTCTTTGTTAAACTATGTGCACACCTATGAACCAGAGGGCCTAAGCTTTTTCTTTCTTGCACATGGCTAGGAGGCTATGACTGAGCAATGTTTTTCTCTGTGGACTGTTCATCAATCACATTCAGATAAAATATGCAGGGGTGATAAGACAGATTTGTATCCTGTGATAGACATATTGGACCGGATTTACTGAACTGCAGGTTTGTAAAAGTGGAGATATTACCCAGAGCAACCAATCAGATTCTAGATGACATTCTCTAGTATGTAATAGGAAAGTGAGAGCTAGAATCTGATTGGTTGCTATGGGCAACATCTCCACTTTTACAAACCAGCAGCTTAGTAAATCTGGCCCATTAAGTTGGGAACATGACTATGGCAATGTTAACCAGAATAAAGTAAATATAATGTCATGGATATAAAAGCAGCTATGTTGATTGAGGGATTCACAGTACACTCTTAGCAAAAAAAGGTGTATATAAAGTTTTACCATATCCATTATGTATAATTGCTTCTATAAATAATGTTAGACATTACTTATGTTCTAGAAACTGACACATTTGACAAATATTCTTTCATTTCATCTGTGCTTTCCTTTCTACCAAACACAGGAAAAAGCTGTTTCAAAATCAAAATTTCAAATATATGTTTTATCTACACTAATGAATCTAAAATCCTTCCAATATGTGCAGCATGACATATTATAACAGCAGACCGGATTCACACGTAAGAAGCTGCGTCTCTTTAATTGCGGTCCTTTAGGAGATGGCCTACCACCCACTTAGGTACATAGATTGACTACGTGTTTAGTAGCTTAGGTGGAAGGAGGCGTGCCAAGGCAGCCTCGGGGAGGATTTAGGTAGAAGTGGGTGGGGGAGGGATGTAGATTAGCTGGTGGGACGGGGGGAGCCTTTATCCGTGTGTATTTTCCTTCTTAAGAAAGAAAAACCGCACAGTTACATAAGGAAGCCCTATGGCAATCTAAAGTGCTATAAGGTTCCTAACAATGGGGGCGGGTTGAGGGGCAGTATGGGTGACTTAGGTGCAGATACGGCCACACCTAGCTCTCTCTTATCTGTGAATATGCTCCAGTGTACCTACAGCCCACCACAGAATACTATTCCTCCACTCCAAGCCTTGAATACACACCCTGCACATTCCTGTGGCACTGAAAGTTACGGAAAGTGTTACTTCTATAGATGTCATTCTTAATATATCTTCTTTCATATTGGATCAAGTATATATCTGAATCTCGTGCTTAAGTCTCATCAGTTCTGGAATGCTCCCAGCCAACACTGAACAAATTGTTTATTTCATCCAGAAAGAGCACGCACGGATGTAGAGCTGCACGAAAGGTACATGTTGGAACCTTCCACATGCTGGGGAATGCCCTGCAATATACACAGAGATCTGGGAAGTCAATAATAGACATACTGTAAAAAAAAAGCGTTCAGTTTAGCAGCACTAGGGAATAATAGCCTGGTACGCTCTAAGGCTGTTATAAAGAGGGATTTGGGAGGAACGGCACGTTCTCTCAACTTGCTGCCTGTTATTTTCACAGTCTTGGATGCAGTAGAAGGCATTATTTGAGATGCATGGATATCACCTTCACTGTTGAAGGAAGACAAATGATGTTTCCAAATGTCTTGTCACTTGTCAATTTTACCTGCTAATTTATCAGTCTTTTCCCTGCGGATTTATCTACAGTAACAATTCCTTTTACACGGATGGCTGGGTTAAATGTTTTTTTGTTACAAATTCATGTACAAATTTGTCTGTTGTATTAGGTTATTGAAATAGGCACTGATGTTATAAAAGCTCTGTTTAAATGGGGAGAAGATGTTTTGTTTTGGGGAGTTAGGCTGAATTTTTTTTAAAT
This sequence comes from Limnodynastes dumerilii, assembly GCA_011038615.1. Classification (NCBI taxonomy): domain Eukaryota; kingdom Metazoa; phylum Chordata; class Amphibia; order Anura; family Limnodynastidae; genus Limnodynastes; species Limnodynastes dumerilii. The sequence goes on along the minus strand of WWET01001369.1, from coordinate 138,526 downwards.
AATTTCCATCTTTCAAGAGCGACATAGTTAATAATAATATAGGCGTGGATATTGTCCCCAGATTGACGTGCGCTCGGCTTGGGCTTTCGTTAGCCTTGCGTTCTATGCATCTGTACTACCTAGAATAAAATCTGCAGACTATGGCGAGTCTGTGTGACTTGGTATTACAATGTACAATAAAGGTATGCCAAGGTAAAGTGTAACGATCCCGAAAAACTTCAAATAGTGGATGGGAATAGGAAGTCTGCTAGTGTAAAGAGAGGGGATGGCAGAGGTCTGAATATGATGGGCTTGCGATTGCCAATGTAAACGCCTGGATCTGGTCCATGCTAACTAGAAATACAAAATACTATATGCACTTACAGAGTTTCATTTAGATCCAGACTCAAGTTCCCAGTGCGCTTAGAGCTCTGATTCCGGATCCCTGGATCCAGCTATCGGAACGGACTTCCGCGACCAATTCCCTACCTTAAGATTTGGTCGGATAGTTCACAGGGTCCTTAGTACGCCCTCACTGTACTATATGCATAAATGCACCCTCCCTCCAGTGCCTGGCCATCCGCAACACACTGGATAAAGAACCAGTAGAGAAATCTGGATTATGAGGATCCAGCCTCATACTGGAAATGTGCAAATAAAATACCCATTTTGCTTTAAATGGGATCCGGTCCATTGTTACTAAACAACATTTTCATTGGGGTCTGATATCACTAACGCTATCTTATATTTGTGTTTACCTTATTATATTAGCACAGCATGAATGATCACCATAATCCAAGTCTCCATCATTTGTTCTCACTCTGCTACTTACACCACCAGCACGTCATGTGAAGCAGTGACAGTCTGAGGACAGACGATATAATACTCAGAGAATGAGAGGACAGTGAGAGGTGTTTTATTCTCCTCCCCTCAGCTATTCCTACTGTCTCATCATAGAAAAAAGAGCAGAATTACATGAATGCAAAGCCATCATAGCTTCAATAAAGAAAATAACTTATAGCAGAGATTGTTTCCATATTATATTTTTACAATGTAAATGTTACTGTCAAGACAGAAACAAGGTTTAAATGGACCTGATCCAGAGCTCTGCTCATTTTCTGAACACAGAAGTCTGGAAATCCGCATGTGAGAGGGAAGTGAACCCTCTGTCTCTCCCCTCTCAGGTACATTTACACGTCCAGAACCCTATCTTAAGTTCTCCGCACGGTTCTGCGTCTGTCCGAACACAGATCCATATGGAAGCGCATACCGCCGTCCACGCTCCATCATCCGCATGTCTGTTACCGCCTCTCTTGTGGGGATAAGGCATACGGATCTGAAGTGACGCCACATTTGACTTTTATCCTAGCGCACAGAGCTAAGTTTCGTACAATAAGAGATCCATTGCGGAACATCTGTTGCACGCATGCGCAGTGCCAGAAAAACACACGCAGACGCAAACCTGGATCCGGCCCAATATCCCCAATCACAGAGCCAACAAACAGGTCTCTTCAATATTGATGTTATTGGGGGGTCACTAAATGGTCTGACCAGGAGCGAGACAGAATTAGGACCTATACAGAAATACTAAACAGCTTGAATTTGAATTTTACTGAACAAGTTGTTTTTGGAAAATACGATGGATTGAAAGACTGGGAATAGATGTAGAAGGTATATTGAACATTTTCAGACCTGCTTAAATGTACTTTTCTACCATTAATAACGTAATGAAAACATATGTAATTGATACCGGAGGGTATGAAGATTTAGGCAGCTGGGGAAAAAAAACCATTCTGGCCTCATAAATGTTAATCAGGTAAATTCTCTGGATTGTTGTCCCCATTTATTCTATTTATAGTTACAGATATCAGCACCAGTAAAAATGGAATATACACATACATTCCCCACAGTATATTTCATTGACATAAAGCAAGGTGCAGTCATGCTTTGGTGCTTTGGTGGTTCTCCATATTTATGCACATATATAAGATCTGTGAGAAGAGATAAAAAAAATAACAAGTTCACAAAATCATTGCATTTTCTTTCCACAGATTGTCTATCAGCATGTTTTGCACAAGGTTTCTCACAGAAATCACAGCACTATTACTAAGAATCAGCTATTTCCACTGTAAAACAGAACTACATTTTCTCCTTGGGGTTCCCGTATCAGAGACATTTTTGCAAATATCAAGCTGGTCGCATGTTAATATAAAGACAAACAGCCTGCGCTCTGTTTGGTCATACACAGTGGTGTCTAAATTAGACAGATTCGGCCATTAGGTGGAATGGCAGATCACGTGTTGCTGTGAATATGTGTGACTATCTTGTGTGGCATTTTTCAAACAATTTTAGTCATGCGTTTTTTTTTCCTTTAATTAATTGTATTTAAGGATCAAAATGTAAGCCTGTGATTGCAGCAGATAAAGCAGCTTATCCAGGGACACCAGGTTTGGTTACTGCAGCTGTCACATTGTTATTGTTACTATTTGAAAGTCACAGTTTTTAATCTAACACCTAAGATCTCATTCCACATTCTCAAGACCTAGGAAATGGTATATTCATGTTTATAAAGAGAGATTCTGACAGAAGATTGGTTAAAGAAACTGGCAAGTGTGATTGCAAAATCATAAATAAGATAAGTAAATAACATACATAAGTTTTCCAACCATTATTTTTCTCATTTGCTTGAAAAAAACCTCTTAAAAATAATTACTAATAGCCCAAAGATTTCCTACCAATATCATTAAAAAAATCAAAATGTGGAAAATAAATTAGCAAATAAAAAACCCCAAACAATTGCATACAAAACCATAGGTGGGAAGATTGCTATAAGAAATTAGGCACCGTTACATACTGCTACTGGCAGTCATAAACCACAAGCTTTAAGCGTGGAACAGGTTGTATCTTGTTATCCCCAGGACTGGCAGAGTGTCTGCGGGTAGACTGCAGGTGGCGCTCTGCACCTCCTGTTCCTCAGACAGGTAGTGTCATTAGAAATACAGAATTAATAACATTACATTACAGGAATCCACTATCCAAATGCACTTCTTGGGTTCATCTAATAGTAGCCCGGTTACTTTTGATATCCTACACTACTTTCATGAAGTGGAGAATGTAGTGGCAATGAGCCAGATCCAGATGCAGACTCTGCACGCTTTACATCCGTGCAGGAGACTGAAATTACGCATGGTAGAGGGGAGTGCGTGCCCTCGTCACCCCCCTGTATTGGTAGGTAGTAGCTCTGGACACTTATGGATCAATGCATATTCCGTCCCTTCATTTCGGCTGTATGGCAGGGATATGGCATGTGCAGCATACCTGAAGGGTTGGCCCCTATGCTTGAGTAACATCTGGCACGTTCATACGCCGATGTAACTTGTCAGGGTACTTACGCAAATAATGTGCGTAAGTCCCCTGATGTTATTAGTTCTGGATCCGGTCCAATACTTGTAAAAGTAGTGATCTTGCAACTCAAGTATGGTCATCTAATCAGTAAAACCGGAGACAACAATGATTTTTTCTTGTAAACAGAGAAGAAACCAATATTCATTCTGTCAGTTCAAAAATGTAAAAACAATGGTCCGGATTCACAGTTACGTAGTTTTCGTCTTACGTAAGTTGTTTTAAGAATTGAGCATGCGTAGTAGCTTAGTTACGCTATCTACGTACCATTTCTGTACATAGATTGCGTAAGGGGGGAGGGATTTTAATTGTAGAGAAATGTTAAGGTCTGAAGGGACGGACTCCCCTCGTACACACAGGTATTTGGAAGCTGCGGGGATCTGGCCTCGGTCTTATATTTCTATTATCAAAATCAGATTTTTTTTATATCATACATTGTATTATGCACACACCTAATACATACAGTATTACAGAGGACACTGATATGTCAGCAACCTTTAAAAAACAACACAAAACGAACTTTTAACACCTAAAAGGTATATGCCAGAGAGAGATTCTGTGATAACGCAGAGACTGGTATAAATTATAGATGGGATAATGCACTTTCTGCTGTAAATGCTAAAGATAGAGAGGATTCAGAGATTTGTAACCTGTATAAAAGCACTTAGCATACAGAGGGTTTAACTTGTATACAAATCAGAGGTGACTTCTGCATTAAATACATTTTATAACCTGAAAAAACCTGAACTACTTCTACCAGAAGATTGTAACAAATTGAAAGTAAAATACAAATATTCACAGCACAAACATAAAATAAAAAGACATTTATCACGTGTAATGATATAACAATAGTCAGTGCCATGTTTAAAATAATAACATATTTTATTACACAGTGTGAGGGGTGTGGCTGCCACTTCGCGTACTCGACTTCCAACAGATCCCTTTGCGGCAATGAAGAGTCGATTTCCTAGGTCAGATTTAGTCAGTCTGACAAACCTGCCATAATTCATGCTATTATTTGAGATAGACGGGTTTGATGATGTAAATCGCTTCAGACTCTGCCCATCCATAGTAACTATAGGTGCCACAATATTGATAACCGGGATATGAGGGTTGTTGGGATGTATAGTCACTATAGTACACAGCCAGCAACAGAAAAGAACAAACAAGCCAATCATAAACCAGCATATGTCCTTAATTCCAACTTATTTCCAGGAACAGTGCCTGGCTGATCTCCGTGTTTACAATAAGACAAACTATCACATTTCATACTAACATTTATAATATCTATTTTTAAAATTCTAGAAATATAGGCTGGTAGCCATCATTACCACAACCTGAAATGACCAAGTTTTCTAAATTATTGTGACTTTTAATAATGAATTATTTTTATTAATAATTAATAATAATAATAATAGTAATAATATTAATAATAATAATAATAATAATAATAGTAATAATAATAATAGTAATAATAATAAGAGCACAAGAGCAATTCCAGTTATTTTTGTCATATTTAAAATAAAATAGTTGTTTTTCATATACAAACTTGTGTGTGTCTATAGTTTTCTAGAATAAATACATTGGACTGGATCCAGAGATAATAGTATACTCCATGGGTCAGATTTACTAAGCAATGGGAAAGTAAAAGTGGAGATGTTGCCCATAGCAACCAATCAGATTCTAGCTGACATTTTCTAGTATGTAATAGAATGTGAGAGCTAGAATGTGATTGGTTGCTAACGGCATCTCTAATTTTCCTTTCCTGCAGCTTAGGAAGACCTAGTTAGCCTTCACAATGGAATTAGCTATCATAACTTCCACACGTAGGTGAACTGTGTACTTTCACCTGCATTGCTACGTGTGGAAGGGATTTACAAGTCCTTCACTCCTTACCTTAAGTATTCCACACGCAACGCTGTGTATGCAAAATACTGAATCACATGTAAGGGCCTAGCCAAGACCTTACTTTACTATTACCAAAGCTATCCCTACCCACCATGTGTATCTCATAAGCATGTTGAGGGGGCTCACCACTGCATGGATGGCAGCATCGGACGACTGTGTACAGAATTCAGTGTACTTTCATTATTATGGCCCATTTGCTTGAATCATACAGATAGAGGCAGAGATAGACGTCAAGCAGACAGGCAAAATATATTTGGTTTTGTTCCTGATTTTAAGGCAAGAAAGAAGTCTCATAATTCAAAGGAAGCAAATAAAATCCAACTATATATTTACATCTGCAGTATTCCGAATATCTCTTTAGATTCCGTTAGTAAATAGTCTGACAAAACATAAATGGAAAATGAAAAGAAACTATTTTCTGCTGATTGTATATGACAATACACTCAGGTCCTACAAGTAACTAGCTCAAATCACACTCTTGTAATCTCAGAATATTCTCAACTGCTTGCTTCAAAAATAAAATGTTAGAAATAATATATCTAAAATGGAACGCTCACCTATGCACAGTCAAGGCAAAAATGAACTAGTGATACTATATTTATTATGAACTACTGGGTGGATAAAGTTTGTAAAAACTATGCATTTATTATAATTAATTATAATTTAGCCAAAGCCTCAACAACCCCTGGGTGCCAGGGTGATCGGAAATTTTTCTGCTTAAATTTTTTTATTTGTGTTTAAAATCTTTATTACTCTTAAATATTAAAACTTGTACAGGCTGCTGCATTATACCTCTCAGCATATACATATCCATTTGCATGTTTCATATTCAGTGCTTTCTATCCCACTACTGTTGTTACTATCGAACACATTTTTTATACCTTCCGCTCTGCAAAAACTCTGGATCAACTCCAAACTCCGGGTCAGCCCCCTTCTATTCATTTGGGGCTGTCAGTTCAATGGCCACGCTCATTACCAGTCTGTCACTGTAGGGGACATCGGCAGAATGGGATAAAAAAATTATCCATTTCTTGCCACCAATGTGTCTTGACTGCTAGTATGACTACTCTGTCATGATTTGCACAACAGTAACATCTGCCTGCGTTTTGATCAAATACATGTGTATGTTTTGTTCAGATTATGTGGGAGGGATGAATACAAATGTGTGTGCTTTGTTCTACATACTGTGTATTTTAGTCTCTTCTTTTCCTCCCTCTCTCTCTCCTCCTAACACATCTTCTGCAATGAAAGCCTACAGTGCTTTTCTTGTTTGTCAGCAATGATACTTCAGATACAGCATTGGAGAAATGTAGAGGATTCCGGGGCATGATACTAATGGATTGTGATAGAACAAATAGCAGTTCTGTCACTTAAAAACACTACTTGACTTGTTTCAAAGAATCTGCATTAACACCTCTTGATCTTAGTCAAAGTGAAAAAATGTTTAATATTAAAACGATGAGGCCTGACTACTGAAAATCTCGGCTTTGATCTTAATTGGCTTCTGGTTCTGCTAGTTATATTTCAGTTGTTTGCCAGCTTTTAATATTACAGCAAACCATTCCTGCCCCCTTCAACAGGAACAAGCTGGCAGAATTCTTAAAAATAGATTCAATGCTTTTTAATGATGCTAGTGCTTAGTGCTTCATTTAAATCACTCTGAGAACTAAATGCTGCTTTGATTAATAAAAGCACTTTGTACAGACTATTTCATCCAAAAAAAAATCCTAAAACCCGAGATAACTGCATTTTTATTTTAAAATTTCATTCTGAATAATGTATAAATTGAAGATTATTATATGTGCTCAGTCTAAATAATTCTCGTATTAGACAAAATGGCTTTAATAATATATAGCCATATTTCCCCCTCATGCCGCAAGTGCATTTGGAAATTTTGCCGGCATAAACGATTCCTTGCTCCAGTGAGCTCATAATATTATTTTGTGCTGGAGGCTTGAGATCACAAAGAGAGTTGACACTGGGATCAGTACCAAGTTTTGCCATCTGAAAGGCAATGGTCTACATCCGTGATGGAAAATAATTTACACCCCAAAGCAGGAACAGCTTATTCATTCTTTTTCCTTATACTTTTTTTGTTAGTCTTTTTGATCTTCTGATAACATAAGTTTTTAATCAAAGTAAAAAAACACACACACACACACACACACAAAATCCAAACATACATACAGCAGGCATCCCCATTATAGTGGAGGTAAACTATATGGCATGTGACATGAAGCTTTATATTTGGGACTCGATGCATTTCCCTCTATTTTGTGACTGTTTAACAAACAGATTGTCATAACCCCTCTACCTTGTCCTCATTAATTCCCACCTTCTGTCTCTCCTTATTCATCTGCTCCTACACGTATCCTACATCTTTTTTTTCCATACATATTGTTCTGCATTTTTTTTTACTGTATTTTATTTTTGCAGTGTATTAGTTTTGTATTCCTTATTTATATGAATTTGTACACTGTCTGTTAATTGTGTTGTATATGTAACTATTGCCTTTCCTATTGCCTTTGTATGGTGCTGTGGATACCATGAGGTGCCTTATAAATAAACGTTAATAATAATAATAATAATACTAATAATAATAATAATAATAATTGTCACATTTAGACTGAGCAAAGTATCACTGATCCATGAAGATTAATATGAAA
>WWET01001369.1:117135-130532 GCA_011038615.1 Limnodynastes dumerilii | reverse complement strand
ATGTCCACTTAACTGACACATGTGGGGGCGGATCACGAGCTACACATACACCTTTTTTTTAAGGGCAAAACAGGTGCATGTGTAGACCTGAGCAAGACCATGAGTAACTGCAGAGGGGGAGGCAAATTTAAACTGTGAAAACAGAATTAAAACTGAAAGGTTCTGATTTAACAGAAAGCTATGCAGTATATGAGGTCTATGTGCAAAAGTAAAGTATTTCCCCTTCATACAATTTAAATAAATTAGCTCCCCTCACATTGCAAAGTGGTTTAGCCGAGCTGTATGCTTGTGCCTGTTTTGCCCTTACTGCCAGATTCTGGATCAGTATCTTTTCCTTATGTTTCATATTGTACATGTAGTGCAGTTAATACTGATAGAACATTATGGGGTGGTTGCTCATAGAAACTACACTATGACATTTTCTATATGTACACAGAGGCAGATTGGCCTAACGGAATTTTCTCGGTAGGCCGGGGTACTTTTGTTTTGTTTTGTTTGAAGGGTAATATAGGATGTAACAGGTGGGTTATCACTAGTGTGCTCTCTGAATTGGTTGGTGGTCACTGGGATACTACTTGTGTTGTATAGAGGTCACTATAAATAATTTTTATTGTACTGTGAAATACTAGTCAGTAGATGATGTATGTGATTGTAGCTCTTTGACCTTTTCTTGTACATAATTGGCTATACATAGCCACACCCACATTATATATTTGCACCTTTCTTATTATAGTTTTTTACTCTGTGTTGCGCTTACTTTTTGTAAACTCCTTTCTATTGTTGATACTGCCCACATGTGGCCTTTTTGAGATTTTTCCCTCATGGCCACTTTATGTGTCCCGGTGCCGTAGCAACAGGTGATACAAGGGCCCACAGCCATCATTACCGCACTGCCGAAGCTCCCCACTTACCTGGAATATCATCAGGACCAAAGCCTATTTTTTGCTCCTGGTCCCACAACTCGCTATTTCCGCCTCTGTTCCCAATCTGCCCCATATGTACATAAAGATAGTCAGCCCATATTAAGATGTCTACGATAAGTAAGTAGTCTCAGTCACAGCAATGTTTTCATTTTCTATTCTTCCAGAAGTATAGGAAACCAATGAATTCAGATGTTTATGTAGTCATTGGGTGTAGTATAAGGGATGAGAATGTACTCCATTACAGAACTGGCATCAAAAAGCAGAATTTGGCAATTACAAAACAAAGAACTGCATAAATTATAGCTACTCTTTTTAGCATTAAACCACAAAACAAGAGGTGACGGTGAGCCAAGCTGTGACAAGATATAATGTGGTGCGTGGAGAAATCTCTCTTCCAGACAGATAAACAATCAGAGCTGATCTCCAAATTGACAGCACACTTAATCAGTCTTGTAAACAAAACTGCAGAAGAAGACAGGAAAACTTCATCCAAAAATGCATTTGATAAGAATTGTCATGTGCTGTCTACTGGATTCAGCACACAGCCCCTCTGGCTCAGTTTGTATTGCAATAATCAATAAAGACTTGTAGCATGAAGCCAAAAGTTATATTTCATACATTCCAAAGACTCATTTGTTTTCACAGATCACAAGCCTTGGCCAGGGCACCCAGCCCTAGAAATAAACAATACAATCAGGAGATATATTTTAGATGGGCCAATATTAGAAAAGCAACTCTTAAAATAAAAGTTAAAGTAAAGATTTCTATAAAAAAAACTTATATGAATAGAAAATAATTTGTTGTCTCTTTTTTTATATACATTTATACCACTTTCACATTGCACCAAAAATCGGGGTTATTACCAGGGTTGCCGACTCTCCCGGAATATCCGGGAGACTCCCGCAATGTGGGCAGTTCTCCCGGTATCCACGGCAAATCTCCTGCATGTCCCGACACCCAAACAATCACCCTTGTAATTTGCATAAATTGTGTCATTAAGCCCGGCCTCCTCACAGTAATCTATGGCTTCCTTCCAGTTTCTCCCAGAGAAAAGCTTTCAATAATCGGCAATCCTGTTTATTACTGGGGCAAGATGTCTGTAGCCATCAACGTGAAAGGTGAGACCCGGGTCTTACCAAAGGAAAGTGATTGGGGTGATCACACTAATGACTCACATGGCAGACCCAGATTCATAAAAATGGATATTACCCAGTTTCATCAACCTGGGATATTGCCTGGGTGGCAGTGTGAAAGTGGTATAACAGATTACTAAAGGCTTTCTTTCTTTTCCATACAGTCGAGACCCCATTTATATCACTGTGATCCCATGAAAAATTAATTAGTACATTAAAAATAAAATTGGAATTTGGTTAGTGAAAAACAATAGCCACACTATGTAGTTTTTTTCTTGCTTTAGATCATTTTGCTAAGTTACAAACGCTACAATGCATTTCTTTAAATTAGGCAACTTTTAGTGAAACAAATAGGATAAAGAGCAGTGACGAATCAACGCAGCGATCATAATGCTCTTATTTACATATGAAATACACTTCTGTATCTCCCATGAATAAAGTAAAAATGAAACTATGACTAGATTATAATAAGAATGAACCCATGTGTTTCCCTATTGCTAACTGCCAGCAAAAAGTTAAATGCATAGCTCTGAATATTAATATACAACTAACAACTAGGATATACAAGTCCCTCTGAAATAACATTTGTTTACAGCATCTATCAACAACAATTTAGGAAAACTGATGCAGTTTAAGCCTGAGAGGGGTTACACCCTTAGGCTGGGGATGGCGAGGGTGTAGGATTAATGGCATGGGGGGAAAGAGAAGAGAGCAAGGGGTAGGACTGGAGGACTGGGGACTTTATAAGGGAAGGGAAGAGAGAGGCACTTCTTTATTTGGAATTTTCCACCCTTCTTTGCTAATAACTATTGACCGAATCCAGAGGCCCGCGCGCTTTCCGTCCGCGTGGATCTGCTTATCGCCGCCCCGTTTGCCTCATCTGCATTGCAAACCCTGCCTCCGTTGTAAGGTTTTGCTATGCAGAAGGCAAGGTCCGCTCTGTCGTATGGATCTTGATGCAGACGGAACAGAGTTCCATCCGCATGGAAATCCTTTGCGTAACACTTATGCGCAGATGTTACATACAAGTCGACTTACACAACTGGCTTGCGTTTTGTGTTATTAAGTGTGAATCCAGCCCGGAACAAGAAGAGTCATGGTAACGGGGAGCTGAGTTTGTTTGGGGAGGGGGAGTTGTACCCCACTTAAGTACTGAAACTAATAGTGAGAGACTGGTTGTAATGGAGGCTCGGTTTTGTGCGAATGATTGGCTGTTAGCATCAATAATCAAGAATTTGTAGTATGGCTGATTTTAAGGAAGGCGCATCCCAATGGATGGCACTGTGCGCCAGTCTTAATTGAAGATGGTTAATTGGCTCATAAGGAATCTGTTGTGTTTTTAGTTGGCTGTTAGTGCTTGCCTTTGTCTTGTTTTTTGCATCTACTCTGAAGTTGTTTAGCACGTAAGGGTAAATAATTAAGAATTCTTATTATTATTCGACATATACATGGGTGTCTTATTGGCTATTTATTATTAATGAGGTGGAATGTCTACGAAATTTGAAGACAATAGACGTTTAGGGGTTCAATGCCTTTTTGTAGTCTTATAAACATAGCAAATCAAGACCAGCTAGAATAATTGCAGTAATAAATAAGGCAACAGAGTGACAAAAAATGAAGAATATATCAAATTAAACATGACCTTTTTTTCTAGCATGAACAAAAACGCCTTAGAATAAGAGAAGGGTGAGATAGAGGAATACATTTATATGGAAGTGTGGTTAAATTAAAATGTGATTTTTGTTTGGAAGAACGTAGTAAAGAAATGGCACAATAGTATGTATTTATTATCCTGATATATACTGCATTCCATATAAAAGGGCTTTGTAATGAAAGACAACATGGTATTATGTTGTTACACGTTACACAGAAACAATGGAACGTTAAAGTTCTATTTAATATTTAGAACGTACAGCTGGGAGTTCCATTATCCAACCCTAACCCTGTCATTAGCAGCAGTAACAGAATGTGTGCCTCAAGGATAGTAGGATTTGTGGCCAATGCCAGAACCAGACATGTTGGGCTGTAAACCAGGCATTTGGAAATTGAACAGTTACTGACTTTAACCACAACAAATAGATGAAATACTGTGTTCCCATCCCATAACTATTAAACTGAACCTCTGAAAAATCAGATGGTAGAAAGATTTTAGCTGGAGTTTGGAAGAATAACATGAAAATAAGCTTTCATTGCACACTGCCATAATGACCCTGCTGATGAATAAACCCATAGACTATAAATCAGCAGGGTCATTATTGCAGCGCTATGTAGTGTTTGTTACTTTACATAGGTAACAAGAGCAGGTAAGGGGCACAGGGAAAAGGCATGCTTGAAGCCTCCTCCTCCAGCGTATTTGCAGGTCAGTCACCTAGGAATGTGCAGAACTGAGCTGCGTGTGCACGGATCGGAGGCTGTTCTGCGCATGCTTTGAGCACTGCTTATAAACAACTGCCACTGACAGCTTAATGCTGTGGCTCCTCAGGCTTGCAGTGAGACAATGGGCCTGATCCAGAGCTACGAAGTTGCGCTCAGCGTACTAATGCTCAGCGTAACATCTATTCACTCCCCCTGTCCCGGCGTAATTACACACTGTTACGCCGGCTGAAGGCTACTCTAATTTCAACCGGCGTAACAGAATGCATACACGCTGGGACCCTGCCGACCTAACCCAGCCCTCCCTTCCTCATTTCCCATCTCTAACTGCAGCGTAGTTACAGAGAGGAACGCCTCCTCATCCGTAACTACGCTGCAGTTACAGACGCCGTATCCCCAGCAACTAAAATCCCTAAACAGCTGATCTTACGCATACACCCGCCGTGTAGCTCTGGATCAGCCCCAATGACTCTGGGGTCTCCCAGCTTTCCACAAGGAGCGACAGAACTAAGCTGTCAATTACAGCTGTGAGGCAATCGTGGATGACGGCCTTATACCTGCCACTAGTTCCTGCAGCTTCAGAGCCACGGTGCACATGCTACAGTACATCATTAGCGTGCCCTGTCTCTGCGTATGATGCTCCTGGGGAGTAGTAGTGGCGGGGGTCAGGTGCAGAAGCTGTCTGTGAGTACATGTAACAGGTGGACTGCAGTTAAGTATCTGAAGGTGGTGAAGGGGCCAAGAGTGCAGGGCCCAGGTGGGAGCCCAGATCAAAAGCCTAAAGGATAGTTCTCGTTAACATACGCATATGGGGGAATAGACATTGAATAAACGGTACGGCAGCTTTACACTATAGTGATAAGGCCTATACTGGAGGGCAGATTCATATCATATAGTAACAACATAATACAAGACGACACACGATGATGTTCCTAGGGACAACTGGGGTAAAGGCGATGGGTGAAAATAGTGAAATAAATATGTATTACAGATTACACACCAACAAAATATCTTTTAGCAGTCATGCGTATTTAATACACTGAGGAATAAGGCAAGACTTTCTATAAAAAATAGTTTTGAAGCTTGTTCACATTTATGTCCTATATTTAAAAACACAATGGCTTGGACATATGTCTGTGTTTAGCAAGAAAGAATAATATAACTACCTTGTATGCAATAGTATACTACCGTCCCAAATAAAGTGCACTCTCTATCTAAAAGTAACGTTTGTAATCATATTGAATGTTCTATAATTGCAAATAAAGCAATTCATTTTTACTCAAGAGGCAGCTACTAATATATAACCATTTACCCGGACAACCACAGTCACATGACATAAGAGGATATGAACAGATATTGTGTGTTTCAAAACCCTGCGACTGTTCCACTATGGACCGGATCCACACCTATGTAGGGCATCCTACGTACACACACAAGTTCATAAGAAGGGTGTCAGGAGGGAAGGGTGCAAGTGCCTTCCAAATATTACTTGCAATTTAAAAACGTATTACCTATCGTATGGAACACATTCCGTGCACTACATTCTGAATGATAGGTCATCCATACAACGGTGCGGTATACCATTTGTACGCGGATGAGCGGCTGTTTAATGGCAGCGCATTTGGCCTAAAGTCTGCACAACAGAGGGAGTTTACTCCCCTCTTACGTACCGACTTTAAGACCCCCGCATGTACGGAAAGCAAGCAGAGGTCTGGATTTGGTCCTATCTATGGGCCGGGTTCAGACCTGCGCCTGACAGGTCACTTACACATGCCGTGGACAGGGGGGAGCACGCAAAATGTACAGTGTGGGAGGGGGCTCCCACACAGCTCCGGATAAGCGGTCGTAATGACTGCTGATCCGCACGAGTGCTTTAAGGTAGGCTTATGGCAGCGTCACAGGGGGCGTACACTCCTCTCTCTCTCGGACGGCGAGACCCCTGCACGCTTTCCGTACATCCGTGATCCGGTCCCATATCATTAAAATGCTTATTCAAATTACCTGTTTCATTTTGGAATGAACATATGTCTATTTATTTAATTACCACTCCTAAAAAGTGTCTTCTCCAGAAATGTGGGATCCCTGATTACATGGAATATATTAAATACTATTTCCCAGAATCTCCTGCCGGGAAGATAAAGGATGCAGTGACTCAGCAAGAGAACCTTACATAAATGTTGCACTGCTGTGCCTCTGTGCTGAGACAGAGGAAACAAGGAAGGAGCAGTGTAACGCCACTTTTTCTTTCATTGAATAGAAGTAGAATATTGTATACATAGTCATCTAGAAAATCAATAAATGTTTCCTTTCAAGAGTTACAAATTCGTGTAACAAACTCATATCAAAGCTAACCTCAAGAGCAAACATACCTGGATTCACTAAAGATCACCTATTATCAAAAGAAAGAATATTATATTATAAACAGGAGATTTCTAATTATTACACCTGGTTATGTTCACAAATTAGCTTATTCTCCTTCCCACACAAAACATTGCAGCAAGCTTTCATTTTACAGGGAGTATTGTCTCTTTAGTTAACATTACTTACCAATTGAATTTAAAATTATTAAACTATAACTAAGCCTGGAAATACACTACAGCCACTAGTAGCCCTGTCATACAATTATTGAGAGTTTAGGCTAATAATCACAGAGGTTAGGATGGATTTTCCAAACGGCCAATAATCATACCAGAAGCTCTGTAGTACAATTATTTGATCGTATGGAATGTTTAAAATATTTCAGCCTCAACCTCCCAATATCAATGCAGAAACTGACAGGTGGCCCATGCAGCTGGTAGGGCATCCTGTTAATCTCAGCAGCCCCTCCCTCTTCAGCGTGGATTATCAGTCCCAGTAAAAGTGTTGCTGATATCGGGACCACCCCCTAAGAAAAATGTACCAATTTGGTGCTTAAAGTGTCCACTTACCAAATACTGAAGAAGTTTAACACTTTTTATTATTTTATTATTTTGTTATGAAGCATAGGGGCTGATTCAGAGTTGCACTTCCACCTTTTTTTAGGTGCAAGTATAGACCTGAGCAATACCATGTTGAATTGCAGGGGGACGCAGATTTAAATTGTAAAACCAGAATTAAAATTAGGAGGTGAAGTTTCTCAGCTCAACTCTATTTTATAGAATAAACATAAAGCTATTCAGTATTTTAGTTTGTTGTGAAAAAGTAATGTATTTTCCCTGCATGCAAAAAATTTTAAATTAATTGACACCCCTTACTTTGAAAAATGGTTTAGCGGAGCTGTTCACTTCCACCTAAAAAAAGGTGTAAGTGCATCTCTGAATCAGCCCCATGTGGCATATGTGACTGATAATCATTTGCAAAAGTTGGCAATTATGATATTTAGAAAATATTATGGAGGAAAATGCATATAAGTACATTCAGAATGTTCTGCTACATCATCAGTAAAGTAATAAATAGGCGATACCTTAGGCAGGGCCAGATTTAGGGATCAGACTGCCCCCATGGCACGTTTGTACCCTCTCTGGGAATGGCCAACCCCAGTAAGTGAATAGCATAAACGCCATATAGGCACAGGTGAGATCAATTTAGTGATTAAGGGCTGTGTCCAGAGCCTGAAAAAAGAGGATATCAGGTAAAAAAAATATACTCTTGGGAAAATCCATGTTAAATTTTAGAGGGAGTCAACTTAGTTTTTTCGTTCCATGATTAAAGAGTACTTTGCTTTTGCTTATTGACCAGATTTACTTTTAAACTGTTATTTACACTTGGACCTAACTCTCAACATCACATCTCAAATTGAATAATGTTTACCAGATACATTTTGCCTCCCCTGCAATTCAACATGGTTTTGCCCAGGTGTAGATGATCTGTTTTCAAACTCTGGATTTGGTCCCAAGTAATGAAGACTTGACAGTAATGTTACTCATTTGTATTAAAGTCATTTACTAGTATCAAGTATCACTTGTACCACTGCATCATAATGGACTGGATCCAGCATTTATAGCAGATTCCATACGGTAGCCTCTGTAACGGAGATTAACGTGTCGAATTTGCTGCCCTATATTCTGGATGTGCGCAGGGAGGGCACACCACTTTCACAAGCATGAGCCTTCCACATGCAGATCCCTACCTTAATTGTATGCTTGCAGAAGGCCCACGTACGGAATGCATTATCGTATGCAAGAACTTAGCCAAGCCCTTACTGTATGATCTGCATTCCGGATCCCACCCACCATGCGTCAAGTAAATGGGCCTGCCCATCCGCTGGAGAGTGACTATCGCACAGGAATGCAGTATTGGTCGGCTGAGTTCCGAGGCTTATGTCACGGTACTATGTGTGCGCAGTATGGACTCACAGCCAACTTACGCACGTCCCGCACATCCATTTGCAGTATTAATTCTGGATCTGGCCCAATGTGCTTAGAACACACAGATATTAATATCTCACAACAGACTTTGCTTATAAATGTTGTCTGAGGTCATATAACCAACCAGTACCCTTTCAGGTTGGGTGTACTCGGAGAGCCCAATTCAATTAGCTTCGCACCGGTGTTATTTGCGCTGTGAAGCTAATTCCGTGTATTTTTTAGGGGGATTTTAATGTGTATCCAATAGAGGTCCACATAAAAATGTGCTTATTTTTATACCGTATATGATGGGAAAAAGCGTACTGCAAGCATTTTACCATCATTGGCCCGGATCCAGAACTACGGGCGTCTTCCACAGATGGCCGTAATTTGCTGAAAGATAGCTACTACGCATGCGTAGTAGCTATTGTACGTAATCTACATATTGTTTCGAAACAATACGTTGATTAGGTACAATAGCTACTACGCATGCGCAGTAGCTATCTTTCAGCAAATTACGGCCATCTGTGGAAGACGCCCGTAGTTCTGGATCTGGGCCATTGTGACTAGTTGGATCAGGCCCAGAGAGTGCGCATTGGAATCGCACATACACTATTTCGAATGTGTACAACCTGTGCAGAGTTCTGTAGTAACCCCGGATAGGAAGCTCTGCAAATAAACACCATTTGAAACACACAAATGATATGTGGAGGCAAATACAATGAGAGGTGCAGCAGCCTATGCAAGTTTGAAAGTTTCAAACTATAATTTTTATAAGTAATTTAAATTGGTTTCGTGTATGTTCTGTTTAGTTTTAATAAAGTTTTTTTTAATTAAAATAAATTACATTTTAATTTTTTTAGGCAAAACAACCAACCATTTAAAATGTGAAAATAGAATGGGTTATAGCTCAACTCTACATTAGAGTTTAGATAAAGTTGTTCAGTAAAAGTCTGGAATAAACTATTTCATCCAGTATTTTTCCTGCATGGAAAACAACCCTAACATAATACAGTATGTACCCCTCACATTTGTCCACCTTTAAAAGTTTCACCTTTTTGAACAGATACTCCTGACTCTGGATCAGCCCCAGACACCCAACCTAGACTGTGTCCTCATCAAAATCAAACTCATGACCGCAGCATTACAAGCTAGCAATGCTAACCACTGTGTCACTGCAGAAAAGCTTCAATATGGAACAACGCCAGTTTCAAATTTGCCAAAAATCAACCTCATCAATAAGGGCACGGACAGAGTTCCTTTTTCATTTAGTTTGATGGCAAGCTCATTTCTTGCAGGAGGCTAAAAAGAGACAATAACAATCTTGGACACAATCCTGGCACCAGACAAATATACCTAAATGTTTATCTTTAGGATGCCCATTGTTAAACTTTTCAGGCAAGTTACACACATGAATGCCAATATAGCCCAAGGGCAAGAGATAAACACTCTTGTGGTTTATTTATGTTTTGGTTTACAATACTTTGAGGTTAATACAAATATGCAACCACAGTAAAACAAGACGGATAGATCCACCCTTGCAATAGTCAATGTTAGAAACTGAAGTATACATATCATAATTGAACTAAAATATCTTCTACTGTCAGATAAAAGATCACAACTGTCTGATCTCTGGAGATGATGGGAGTGGTCTAGGCACATAGACAATAGACTTGCTTACTGATGGAGCTGCATTTAATCCCAGGCTTAGCTTGGTTTGATTTCTGTAAGCGATTTCCCTAGCCCTAGGCATTAAAGAAACAGCTCAAGTTGTACATTCCTCCTTCTAGAAACAATGCTGGATGTAAGGACAGGTTACAAAAGGATACAACTATTTGAGATGTTACACCAATGCAAGCCTATGTTAAGTAATGCTACATTACCCTCACAAATAACCAATATATTACCACCACCTAATATATAAGATAATGTAGATAATAAACAATATCCTTATAATCTACAGTATTAGCCTGAATCTGACCAAGCACTTGCTCATAATAACGTGATTTAATGTATTATAAACAACAAGTGAATTATTCTCTGTTACATGTGCGCTGTGTCTAATAGGACATATCTAAGAGCACTTTAAGTATATTGAGCAGTTACAGGGGGGGGGGAGGACACTTGTTACTATTGATCTCCCTCTTAAAAATCATGGAATGAACACAATTTTGCATGGCTCCTTAAGTTGCTAGGGAAGTTCATTTACTGCAATGAAACACTGTGGTCTTAATTTATCACGCTGCAAGTGTCTGTAACCGGTACAGGGACTCTTTCATTACTTTACTGAACCTACTTCTCAAGCAGACATAATTTAATGGACACGCTACAGGGAGTGTTCAGTGTATGCCAAGTGTAGGTAAACTTCAATTGACCAGAGGCAGCTAGATTACAAATGTTCAGCAACCCCTTCAAGGCATTACAGTAGTCCACACTAATACTAACAATCTTTAGAATTCAATATGGAAACTAATTGCCAGGTCGTAGAACACAGGACATTTAGCAGACAAAAGGGACAGCCTTTCACAATTACTATGTTAAAAAGTATTAATACAGGCTAAGTCCCTTAAATCCACTGTTGAATGCATACACACTGTGATGTGTTCAGTTGTTTCAGTGCCAGAAGTTATATAGTGATGCCCTCAAATCTGAGGCTTAACAGAAGACTGTAATCACTAAGTCTCCAAAACCACCTAGCTATAGTGCAAGAACAACTTCTTCTGGTGAGAAACTTGCAGCCCATCATGAGTACTGAACCCCAACAGAACCTGGGGGGGGGGGTGAAGCAGAACGCACCTTCTCCTAAACAATACAAATTTTATGTTCGCCATATTAAGTCTTGTTGCTATGGTGCAACAATGCTGGCTAGTATAAAAGGGAAGAAAATGATAAAGCCAGCTGTGTTGTTCACAGTCGGGTAATTTCTCTATAGATGTGAATGGATATGGAGCCAGTAGCCTGTTGTGGCCAAGGACAGAATGATGGATGATCTACACAATGTGCTCAAGTTGAAGAACAAAGGCAGAAGTTCAGTACGCTGCTGTTAAAATGCTAATACGGGTAAGTTAACAAAAGAGCAATGAAACAGAAAAGTTGAGTTGAGGAGACACACCTCGTGTTATTTTTGTTGACACTAGCCATTTCTGAGCTGTTCCTACTTGCACATAAGCCTCTGTGTGTAGATGGGAAACAATCTACTAGTCTTCCGGTTTGAATAAACTAAATCAACTAATTATTAGCTTCAAGAGCCTTGTGCCTGTGACATGGAATAGACACCATGACATGCCCCCTGCAGCTTCTGAAAATGACATTGGGCCATTAAAATATGATTCTCCTTCACCACCTTTCAGCAACAAGGAAAAAAAAATGACTGAGTACAATTTCTTCTAAAGCTAAATTTGGCAGCAATTCTCCAAGCAAGCAAGAACTTAATTTAATGGCTTATACGGATTTCTGACTGTAACCGTAATGGCTTATCTAATGTATGAAAACAGATCATATCTCCTAACAAACGTGAGCAGAGCATTCACTGTTTAATAACACACACTTTATCATGGATAAGAATGCATTTATCAGACTAGGAGAAAATAATGCCTGTCTGTGTCACTATTAGACATGTTATACTACCTGATTAATTTGAGCAGGGGTTCTCAACAAGTGGGACTAGTACCAATGGTGGTCCTCGGAGCACTGTATGGTGGTATTAAGGGAAACTGGGCAAGCTTGTCGGGAGGTAGCACTTGTACTCGAACTTGTCCTTTAACCAGGTGCTATACCAGAGTTCATATTTAATATAGTATCTAGAGGTCTGAATGCATTATGTAGAAAATGTACTTTAAAACCACTGCTAAATATGTAAGAGAAAAGGGAAAAAATATATATAGATATATCTGTATAACTACATGAACTGCAAAGTGAACTGATTCCATAGAGGGTAACTGGTACTACTGGAAAAAAGGGTTGAGAACCACTGAATTAGAGCCTACTTAAGAAGTATATAACAAAAAAAAGAATTATTTTGTTTTCTTTGCATACATTTTCTCTAGGTTTGTCACATTTGTTTATGCTTTTCTTTCTGGAAAAAAAAATATTTTTAATTAACCTGCATCAGCCTTGGAGCATTATGATGATGCAAAAAACACTATCACTACAATGCACTTTTGGTACATGACCTCACAAATCCTGATTTATACAGTGATAATTAGATGCACAGGAGGTCTTGCCATTAAAATGAGTCATTTTACAATCACTATATTACATTTATAAGGGTTGTTTTTTTAATGATGCCTGAAGGAGACTTTGCTATTCACATCTGATTTGCCAGTGCAAGCAGAGACATGTAATACAATGATAAGAAATATTAGCCCAGCTCAGACTTGGTTGGATAAGCCTCTAGTCATCTATCTGTTGCTTAATGACAACTCCTCGCGGGTGACTATTGAAGACAGAGAGACTTGTCATTCTAAATCAGCTATACTTTAGACATCTTATTGGAAGAAAAACAAAGTAACGAATCAAGAGCAGAACACTTATAATTTTCAATTCCATGATAAACTAGTTCATATTCTTTTGTTTAACTTTTTTCTTTCCCTTTTCTAATGTCATATAATTAATTATATGCCTCATATATATATATATATATA
>WWET01001369.1:93052-104332 GCA_011038615.1 Limnodynastes dumerilii | reverse complement strand
ATTTAAAAAACATTTACAGCATCAAGGTTATTTTTATATCTATTATATCTATACGCTTTTTCCTTACTTTAATATTTAGCTTACAACCTTAAATCCTTCCTATTCAGTTTTAATAAATAAATATTTACTACATTTTTTATCATAAGATATACTAAGGGAACTCCGCTTTCCAACCATCTTTATCTTCTGATATTGTTATATTCTATAAATTATGGGAGTAGCACCTCCCAAAATAAAATATAAATGACATGTTAAAATGATATGTTTTGGCACCTTCTTACTGGCAGCTTCTGGCACCAGTCGTCCTGCACTTCTATAATATAATAAAGTTCTGTTAGAAGTGCAGGACACCTGCAGTTCAGCGTCACCCCCTCCCCCCCACATATGTCATTCTCTCAAAGTAAAAAAACAAAAACAGCTGGGCTCTCTGCACTAACATATACAGGGCAGCATGGTGGCTCAGTGAGTAGCACCTTCGTCTCACAGTGCTGAGGTCATGAGTTCAATTCCAGGACTAGGCCTTATCCGTGCGGAGTTTGTATGTTCTCTCCATGTCTATGTATTATAGTTTCCTCCCACACTCCAAAAACATGCTTGTAGGTTAATTGGCTGCTGAATAAAATACTCACCAGAGCGGGTGGGGCATGGTTAGATTCTGTTATATCACACTAGTGCAAGTAGTACAGTAGACTCAACAATAGTGACTTGTGTATATTATGCTCCACTGTAGGACTAACAGGTTACAGGGGATACAAGTGTTAGAAACTTACCTTAGCATTGTTTCTTTGATGGCATGAACAGGTGAACACTCGAATTAATGTAATTAAGTTTAGGGTTATGTAAACAAAAGAAAAGACCGCATGTACGCAATCTACGTAACGAAATGCTACGTAGATAGCGTAAAATAGTTACTACGCATGCATAGTAGCTAGATTCGGAAAATTAGGGATTATATGTAAAAAAAAAAATGGGATTGTGAATCCGGCTGACAATGTTACGGTCAATACAGCAATATTATCTGTCTTGGTGTTGTCTGGAACACAACCATGTCCACACACTTTTTGTCCAACTTCTTACCCTGTCAACCTAATGTGGAGTGGATGAAAGTAGAACTCAATGTTGATCTTTTACAGTGCTTTTTTTGTAAGCAAAAAGGTGCCGGAACTCCCGAGTGACCACACAACCAATCACAAGCCGAGCAGTGCCACAAGCCGGGCAGTACCATCACAACCGGTGCGTTCTATGACAAAAAAGCACTGATCTTATATACCACACGTAATTATAGCGCACTTTGGACCTGATTCAATTGCTTTTTCTGCGAATTCACATTGCAGATTTTTATATTTACATTAAAATTCACAGTTATTACTTACCATAATAGACAGGAATAGGCACACTAGGCACTCTTCCCTGTCTTCGCAGGCAATTGAATCAGGCCCCTTGACTTTAATGTTGCATAAGGGCTTTGCAGAATGTTCTGCTCCTGAGCTTCCAACAGTCAGCTACTATGGTAATCACCTGGGTTGAAGATAAAGACATCAGTTAATTCATTAAAACCAGGTGAGGGTAATTGTTGTTTCAGTGAGTTTCAGGAGCAGAGTATCTTGTACCTAAAGGAAGGGTTCATGTTGGAGGGTCTGTGTCCCATATGTCTCATAGCATAATCATCACATCAGTGATAGTGTATAGAAGTACAGAGAAGCTGTTTCTATCAGTAGTGCTGTGGGATTTTCTCTCCGCAGTGATATTATGGTTGGATGGTCTAATGATGAGTACAGGAAGATGGTGATTGCTGGGCCCCTAAGAATCTGGGGCCTATAGCATCCGAATCTTATCTGTTTTATATTGCATGTCTGTGTCACTAGGTTGGTCAGTGTTCTGTAAAATTCAGCCTGTCATATAATGTACGAGACTGTGGATTGCTCTTTTGATCACAGTTATATAGCTGTAGTGTACGTGGAATCTGGATTGAAGAGGAGTGTATGATGATAAAGGGTAATAACAAAGCTGAAAAGGAAAGAACAGAGAAGAGGAAATAGAGAGTAGTGTGGGGGAGGATAAATCTAAAGATCTAATTGTCTAAAAGCATAGGAGCGCTGAAAGTGAGGAGGGGAATATACTGAAAGCTGGCAGCAGGAACAGCTGTAAGGTGCATTTGATTACAACATTTAGTAATATAGGATGTTTATACAAATACACGGTAGTGCTGTGCTGAAATAGTAGCTGGGATACAGGGATGATGCACGTCAGTATTAGAATGGGAAGGATGACTTTATGTTACAAGCTGTGTTCTTACTCCTCTTTAATGGATTACTACCCTTTTCCCTAACCCTAAACCTGAAGAAGAAGAATAGGGCAGTACTATCATACAGAATGTTACTGTCGTCAGGAGAAAGAGCAAGTAAATGTCCCTTCTACCCCTTGTCCTTTCCCCTTGTCCTTTCCACTGAAAAGATGAACAAGTCTTGGAGTTATCATGACGATTACTTTCTGGATGGGATATTGTGGGGTAATGAAGGATACTGTGATAATGGTGGCCATAGAGGCTTTTATGTCTCACCAAAGACCAGCTACCTTGTCCATGTACAGTACAACTGGATGTTTCAGGGCTCTGGATTCAGATATAAGTATGCTGAACCTCTCCTAAGTCTATCTGTATGGANNGCCCCTAAGTCTATCTGGATGGAAGACAGCTTCCCCTGCCCACCATGCTTACCCCAGGTACACACTGTGGGCTGCCACGCCCCCTGTCAGAGGCGGTCACTATTTGCGCTGTGTTCCGATGCGTTACAGGCCTCTGCATGCATACGCAGTACAATCGAACAGGGTACTAAGACATTTGGTATGCATAAGTAACCTGTCGTTATTAGTTCTCGATCCGGTTCTCTGTTTTGGGACTGGTTTTGTATTAAGTGAAGCCCAATATGAGAAAATGACTTGGCAAGTGTGTCCGAAAATAAACTTCTCATTACAATATACACATATTTCCATAGCAGAGTCCCAAGGAAGGGAGGAGTTTTTACTATTTTTCCTTTGCTGTGGGTACCCTCTGCCCTAAGCTAATTACCCTTTAGTGCCCGTCACCTTGCTGGCCATGGTTTATATTTGCATTCACTAATATTTTTTTTTATTATTACTCCCAACCTGCAAAACCCTAAAAATCAAAGCCCAGTTCTGTTCTATGCAGACACCCGATTACATAGATTTAATAATTACCTTTTCTCCTCATTTAAAAAGTCATAGAATATGTTTCCCCCAAGTTTGTAGCAATTCCTCTCCCCCAAATGCAGCTTTTCCTCCAGGTTCCCACCTTCAGGTCAGCACTTTCTCTCATGTGATCTCTATCCCTCTTCCACATTCTGCCACACCTCCCTGTGTTATCTATACCCCCTCACCCTCATTCTGTCCAGCTACTTCTCCTCATATTCTCTCTTCACTGCCACTATTTTCCAGTAAACTGTGCTCCCGTATCCCCTCATTTTCTCTAGAGCACTTTGTCCCTCATCTCTCCAACATCTCCTCTCTTATTTTGTCCAGTGTACTTTTCATCCTTACCTTAAAATATCTTTCATTCCACATTGACATTCTTCTACTTTTTTCAGATCTTTTTTGCTCAGTCTGTGAACTCTGCTGACTCCTCTCAGTTCCTTGCAGCATCACATTAGTGTGAATGATGCTGTAGGATGCACGAAGCATTACTTTACTGACAGAGGTGTCTGTTAGCAGAGATGCAGTCCTTGCTCTGTAGTATTCTCTCCAAGTCACCTTTGGCATAGCAGCAGACATCTACATTGTTGGAGTGCCTTTAATGAGAGAGAGGAATTAGTAGCAGAAAGAGAGAAGTAGTGATGCCCCTTTATAGATCGTTGATACTACCTC
The DNA here is from genome assembly GCA_011038615.1 of Limnodynastes dumerilii. Classification (NCBI taxonomy): domain Eukaryota; kingdom Metazoa; phylum Chordata; class Amphibia; order Anura; family Limnodynastidae; genus Limnodynastes; species Limnodynastes dumerilii. Next base: position 100,453 of record WWET01001369.1, on the reverse strand, counting down.
ACCTAGAATACTGTGTTCAGTTCTGGAGGCCATATCTCCAGAAAGACATAAATACATTAGAGACTGTGGAAAGAAGAGCAACTAAAATGGTCCATGGCCTTTGTAACAAATCATACCAGGAAAGGCTAGAGGAACTAAACATGTATAGCTTGGAGCAGAGAAAGGAGAGGGGGGACATGATAGCAGCTTTCAAATACATCAAGGCTTGTGACCAGCTAGAGGAGGGTACCATTTTTCAAAAGAAAAAGTGTAATAGAACACGAGGGCATGGACACAAATTGGAGGGTGGTAGATTCAAAGGAAATGTGCAGAAAAATTACTTCACTGAAAGGGTGATAGATAAATGGAATATTCTCCCATCTGAGGTGGTTGAGGCCAATAAAGTAGAACAATTTAAACATGCTTGGGATAAATATAAGGGTATCCTAAATTATAATTTACTGAATTAAAATGGACAGAAGATTCCGAGGCTTGTAGTAAGTTAGTCGATTAGAATTAGTTTGACACCGAATTATATAAAACCATACTTAAGGGTTAGATTCTCTCAAATATCATATCTGTCCAAGTTTTAATATTGTAAATGTAAATGTATTAGCAATATAAATAACCACTTTTTTAAACATATATCAATAAATAACACTATTGCTACAAAATACTGGACCGGATCCTAAGATATGAACATGCTTTTTCAAAGGAAGAAGTGTAATAGAACACGAGGGCATGGATATAAACTAGAGGGTGGTAGATTCAGAGAAAATGTGCAGAAAAATTACTTCACTGAAAGGGTGATAGATAAGTGGAATAGCCTCCCATCTGAGGGGGTTGAGACTAACACAGTAGAACAGTGTAAACATGCTTGGGATAAATATAAGGATATCCTCAATCTCAAACTAAATTGAGAGTAAATAGAGTCTAGGGTCAGTATAGTTTTAAATAAACAACTGGGCATACTGGATAGACCATGTGGCTCTTATCTGTCGTCACTTTCTATGTCTCTATGCAAAGAGCATCAAGACAGCCTATGCTGTCCACAATGGCCGCAATGAGGTTTTGAGGTGAGAGGGAGCAAAGGGTAAAACAAGAATAGGTGACAATTATGATCCTTTTTCCTTTAATAACTTGATTGGTACAATATCATCCAGTGCCTTAAACCATTAACTACTGCTTAAGACATGTCAAACTCTAGGGGCCAGATTCGCATGCGCAGACTTTCTGAACCCTAGAACCTACCTTAAATCTTACGCACCCGCCCTATGTAAAATGGGACTGGTGCGTAATGCTGCATTGTATTTAAGAACTTAGCCGAGCCCTTACTGTACAATTAGCATGGATTCCCCTCGCCCACTGTGTGAGCAGCATGCGTAAAACAGCCCGTGTACATGCATACTCGTAATGAGCAGAGTACTTATGTATTCACCATGCATAAGTACCCTCTCATTATTCATTCTGGAGCTGTCCCATAGACTTTATGTAACTGTTATCATTTTGTATCTGACAACATTTTGTACCTGTTGAAAATTTTTCAAAATGTGGTACTTGACGGCGTTTTAAACCTCAACATAATGGTGTTGACATTTGGCTGTTAACATTTTCAATGTTTACATAGCAATCAGCAATGGCAGTAAATTCCTTCATTGTTGACATGATAGTTCGGCCTAGAGTAATAGTCAGAGCTTTACGTGGTATGGGCTTGGACTGGTATCATGGACTGACTTGGTTGGGTATCCGCTCTGGGTTCCCAGGAACTTAATAGGGTTTCAGTGTTGTATTGGAAGCTAGAGGGTTTGATGTATGATCTGCTTATGTGTTTGTGGGCAAAGGGTTAAGATGCACGACAATACTTGACTTGAGAGAATAAGACAGTCTTGGCGAGGTATACAAGGCAGGCTTGACAGGAATGGACAAGGCAGGCTTGACTGGACTGGACAAGGCAGGCTTGGCTGGACTGGACGAAACAAGCTTGACTGGGCTAGACAAGGAAGGTTTGGCTGGACTGGACGCAACAGGCTTGACTGGGCTAGACAAGGCAGGATTGGCTGGACTGGACTTGACCAGGACTGAATTAGACTTAATAAGCTTAGCTGAACCAGACTTGACCAGGCCTGGATTAGGCTTGACAGTTTAGCTGGACTGGACTTTACAGGACTGGATTAGACTTGACTTGACCAGGACTGGACTAGAACAAATGGACTTGACCTGGACTGGACTTGACTTGACCTAGACTGGACCAGGACTGGACTAAACTTGACTGGACTGAACCAGAACAAATGGACTTGACCTGACCTGGGCAAACAGGACAGGAGTCTGCCACTACTGAGAGTGGTACCTCCTTTGGGGCAGACAGCGGGCATGCCTGGACAGGGCTGGTTCCTGTTGCTGTAAGTCCCTCATCTTGTGACAACTGGTATGTGTGGAAGTCCTGGAAATGGCGTGGATATCTTGTGTGTGAGTTATACAGGCATTGGTGACTGGGTTACTTATTGCTGATATGAATAGCAAGGATTAGATATTGTGGTAAGGAGGGTTCATTTTGGCAGCATCAGAAAGAGTGGCAAGTGAAATCTAAGGTGCTGAAAGTTATCCAGTAATTTTTTGCCTGCATAGATTCACGATGTGCGTCAATGATGGGTGCGAGGGAGTATGTCTGGAAGACAGAGTCATGTAATTTGTTGTATTGTTGTGTCTTGACATTGCACTGTTGTATAACATAAGAAATGATGTGACAACTCATAACTGCCTTTGACACCTCCCAGAAAAGGACAGGATTGTCCTAGTGCTCAATATTGTCATCTAGATAGTCTGTCCATTTCATTGTGAAATATGTTTGAAATAATTTGATTGATATAGATACTCAGGTAAATGCCATTTGTGCCTTCAGACAGTATAGGAGGAAGTATGAAACCTGACAAATACTGATGCATGGTTGGCAAGCACAATGTCACACACTCTGGCTGTATGCACATAAACCAGCATGCAGTCCAATATTCAATCTATCCTAGAAAATTAGTGGTGCACTGCAGAATGGAAGATGGAGGCTTTATTTTTGGGTTTAGTAGATACCACAGATTATTAAGGTGGTGTAAGGTATTTTAGTGTTTGAATGTGTCACCACAAGGAGGAATGGCCAGTGTGGGTGTGGTTAAGTTTGTCAAATGAAGGGTTGTAAATCAAGTTGAAGTCTTCCCTTAGCATTATGTGGTAATTTTGTTTTTGGGCTAAGACTAAGGATATTCTCTGGAAGAAATCATGTGGTTGAATATTGGGTGCATATACAGTACATTTATTAGTGGGTACTTGACAGGCCAGATTTCAATATTGGTCATTAAGAAACAACCACTTTCACCTGTATGAGTCTATAATGTTGTATTGCAAATTATGGTGTAGAAGTATCATCACCCACCTTGCTTTTATGCAATATGGTGCAGGGATGCATTCAGGAAGCCATGGAGATCTGAGTGTGGAGTCACCTCCCTCTCTCCAGTGGGTTTCTTTGTGGAACACAATGTGCAGGTGTAGATCTTGTAGATAGGACATGACATTTTTCCTCTAATTGGAGTTCTTAATCCACCAACATTCCAGGAGACAATGTTCATTTTTGGAGGGGATGAAGCAGATCATTTTGAGTTTGTATGGTGTGGTCAACCTAATCCTTCATAGATAGCAGGATGCAGACCAGGTGTGGAAATTCAGGACAGGTCGGTGCTGGATTACAAAACAAGTGAAAAATAAAGAGATATCTGCCGAAAGGTAAGTTTTTATCCTAACCCTACCCTTAACCCTTTCCTAACCCTAACCCTACCTTTCCTGCAGCCTAACACTAACCTTACCCTTCTTCAGCCCAAACCCAAACACTCCATACCCTGCAGCCCGTTGTCAGTCTGTGGCCAGAAATGGCTGTTTTAGAAGCAGAGACAGCCAAAAGCTCATTTTCGGCTGTCTCTATTTTGAAGCACAGCCATTTTTTTAATTTTTGTTTAATAGCTAAGTATGCCGATCGGCAAACTTACCCATTCCTTTTTTAAAGTCACCTGCTGGACCTGTCACACCTGCTGCCGCAGACCCCACCGGAGATGTGAGTATCCTATCTGGGGACTTTTAGGGTTAGGCTCTGGGGAAGAACAAAATACAGTACAAACATACAGGGTAGGGATGGACAGCATAGTACATAATAAAATACAATATAAATATAAAAATATCACAAAAATACAATAAAGTAAAGAAAGCACAGACAGCAAGGCATAATGCGAGATGTCAAGCTTGACAGATCAGGAAGGAGGGGATAGAGTGCAGTCAGATGTTGAGAGGGAGCCACCAGGTGGGGATGGGGTAAAAAGGTAGCAGAGAGGGGCAAGAGGGTACGAAGTGAGAGGGGAATGGTGGAGGAGGGAAAGACACTAGGATGGAGGGCCCTGCTCAAGTGAACTAACACATTAGGTGGGAGGAAGGCTAGCCTGAACAGGTGTGTTTTGAGTGAGTGCTTGAAGACCTGCAATGTGGGGGAGAGTCTGACTGAAGAAGGGAAGTCATTCCAGTGCAGAGTTGCAGCATGGGAGAAGTCCTGGAAACGGGCGTGAGATGTGGTGATCAGTAGGGAGGTCATACAGGAGTGGTTAGCAGAACGGAGAGGGCAGGAAGGGGTGTGCATGGAGATAAGGGAAGAGAGGTAGGAAGCAGTGGATGAGGAGAAGGCCTTAAAGGTGAGGGTAAGGAGTTAAAATAGAGGTCTGAAGCAGACAGGAAGCCAATGGATGGTTTGACATAAAGGAGGGGCCGAGGTAGAGCGGTGTGAGAGGAAGATAAGCCTGGAAGCAGCATTAAGTATAGACTGAAGTAAGACAAGACGGGTGAGTGGGAGACCAATGAGGAGGAGGTTACAGTAGTCGAGACGTGATATGACCATATTCAGTTCTAGTCAGTCCCCAAGTTGGGATGTTTGCTAATCAAATGGGCCTTTAACTGTTTTAGGTATTCCAATAAAGCAGAGGTTATTACAGTGGCTACAATTTTCTGAATCCTCCAACATCTCAGAAAGAAATTGATTAGAAGCTGCTTGAGTAAACATTTGTGTCTGAAACGCGTGAATTGTAACCTCTGCGTCAGTAGTGCATTCTAAGGATACAAGTTTGGACGTATTGGCTTCAATTTTAGTTACAGTGGCATCACATTGGGTTTCAAGATCCTCAAAATGCTTATCTATATGTGGAATAATGATATTAGAAAATTCTATAGTTATTTCCATCACTGAGGGCACGGTAGTCATTGGAGTCACAATGGGCTGGATCCAGACTTAAGAAGAGCTTGTAATTAAGAGAGAAAGGTTACTCCTGGGCAAAACCATGTTGATTTCAGGGGGAGTCAAGTTAATTGGATTCTTTGCATGCAGGGATATATCTTTGAATTACTTACTGCAAACAGATACTGACCAGCTTTACTAATTACACTGTTATTTAGACTTGAAATAGGAAACGTCACCTCTCAACTCTAATACTGTTTGCTACAGATGAAATATGACTCCCCTGCAATCAACATGGTTTAGCCCAGGAGTAACTTACGGACATTGCACCTCCCGCCCTCTCCAGCTAATCTAAATACCTCCCCCCTCCCACTTCTTCCTAAAAACGCCCTGAGACGGTATTACGCCGCCTCTTTGGACGTAAATCACTTCCTGCAGTCTTTAAAGACCAAAGGATTGGTTGTAGAAGAAAAGTCCATGATCCCTCTTTCTGGAGAACACTATTGTATCTTAGTAACTATTACAATGCGTATAGTAAATGGAAAACAGTCACACAGGTTCTATCTGTAGCAGGGGTTATATTGCTACTCTGTGAAATAATCTACAGTGACTGGTGTTATTAGGAGACACTGAGGCAGATGGGGTAATAGAAAAAGAGAGATGGAAGAGAGAAAAAGAGACAAAAGAAGAAAAGAAAAAGAAAGGTGTAAAGACAGTAGAGATGACAACAAGATTGTCTAAAATAATGTTCTCTAACTACTGAAATATACGTTTATTTAAAATACCATTTTTATATGCTCCTATTTCTTAATGGCATATAATATTGCCTGGGAGCAGTAGCAGACAAGAAGAGGGGAGCAGGGCATATCCCTTTGGTTGAGCAGGTTATGCCTCAAATTCATTTTCTACCTGTCTTTAACTTGGTTTCATCCACATAATGCTGACAGAATAGAAAACTGTACTAATAACAACAACAACCACATCTCTGTCTTGATGGTGACTTTACTATTGTCCCACTAATAGTCTTGTATCTAGGTGTTTAGTTCCGTGTTGTCAGGTATGCAGCATTTATCTCTATTCTACAGTAATCACAACAACGCAGAATGAATGAAAGGCAGTGAATATAAATACTTTATGTAGATTATACAGAGAAAGCATTTATACACACCAGTTAAAGTTAGCATATGCATTATAGATGAAAGCCTAGCAGTCATGTATACACCAAATGTAAATATCACACAGCTTACGGGAAAAATCCCAGCTCCATTACATGACTGGGATTTGTTTTATTCCTTTCTCATGCAGCTAAATGTAGTTTAATACGTGAAAGAGTTGAATGTAAATCATACAGAGCTGTGAAATACATCCATAAAGATATATCCGTATCCAAACGTATAAACAGGATATGACTCAAATTATACAAGTGCTCACGATATTCTAAGTTGGTGAAAGAAAAGTTTCTAAGTTTAACTATATTTTTCTATCCACAAATTATAGTTTCCATGTCCCTAATTAGATCTTCTGGATCCTGTTTGTAGCTCTATAATTGCAAGCAGCCCCCACACATTACACTTAGCATGTTTAGATTTTCCATACATAAATACATATGCAAGCCAGCAATACATACTAAAATATTATAAAGAAAAAGATTCTTGTTGTTTAAAGAAGCTAATGCCGGAACGAGAATAGATGAGTGGAAACAAGTCTTTTTTTGCGTGTGTATATAATGTCAATGACTTTCGGCCTGACATTGGATTTTGCAGTGCAATGTTTGGTGAGCCTGCACACCTGTCTTTTTGTTAGATTTATGCATGCTACAAGACTTGATGCCAGGAACCAGTGTATGCATGATCTTGTTCTGCTTTCCCGCACATGTAAGAAACCAATTCATTTATTTTTGGCCTTCACATTTTGGCCATCCTTTGATTTAGATGGTAAAGTAAGCCTTGGAACGCTTTGCCTTATTTCAGATTAAATCACAAATTGACAATAAACATAGCCATGAAATACAAACAGCACCCTATAAATTAGTTATTGTGTAAGAAAATGAAAAAAGTAATTTTATTTTCTGTTACAGTATGTTTCCCATCAGTCCAAAGGTTTGTACACATTTCTCTGTCCATTCTTTGACACAGCCATAGGCAATACTGTAATGTAGGTGAGTGGAA
>WWET01001369.1:69760-93038 GCA_011038615.1 Limnodynastes dumerilii | reverse complement strand
TTGTGTGACTGTAAAGAGTGCCCTCAAATCGTGTATTTCTAAAATCGTGTATTTCTCACTCAACTTTATTCTTAGTAGGAAACTTTAATCTGTAAACAGGATGAGAAATGAACAAGAAGTGATAAAGACTGGGTTACGTGAAAGGGAGCTAAAAATAATACACTTCATGGACTATATATAGAGATGGGAAAATGGTTTGACTCATGTTGTATTTAACCTCTAGGAAGTTTGGCCAGGATATTGGATAAAATAAATATATCTGGAAGATGTTCTCAAAGTATAGAAATAGTCAACTAGAACCCTATTGATACCTGAGGTTATAGGGCTGCAAGAGGCCAATCTTGGGATAGAATGATAGAGTTGGAGTAGATTGTGTAAACAGAACATAACATTTAAAATATCCACAATGCAATGCGGCTGTATTGGGAACATAGCCAAGGGAAACAACATAATTGAGTTTTTAATACTGTAGCTCAAGATAAACAATAAATTAAATGTTGAGAATAAGAAGTGGCAAAACACATTATAAGTCACTTATACAGCATGTATACTTATATTAAGAGGGTTCAATCAACCTTATAACGTGCCCTGGCTCTGAAGAAAAAGTGAACTTCTGGGTGTGAATTGTCCAAAATGTAAATAACATAAACATGACATTGACAGTGGTCATAACAGATAGGACAAGAAATACATTTAGATGGTAGGGAAAAATTATAGCATTGCTGTGTGATTCATGGATAAAGAGGAACTTCTGCCTGTTTTGGTCATGCTGCTTATACCTCTTTCACACCGAGGAATAACCCTGGTTGGGTGTTGGTGTGAATGAGTCAACCCGAGTCTGTTGCCCTGGGTCCGCGACTTATTCCTGGGATGGCCTAACCCATGCTACGTTATGAAAGGGGAAACCTGGGTTATACAAACCGGGTTCCATTAAAAAATATGTAAAAATATGTAAATTGGGGATTTGATTCACTGTCTGGCTCTGCAGATACGAGCCCAATGTGAAAGACTACAAGATTGCTTTGCTTTGGAATACAACAAAAAGCAGGTCAGCAAGATGGGCTTTGTGAGGTGATCATGGTTAAATAGCTACTAAGTTAAGCTAGCCACACACTATACAAAACTATATGATAACCCAATTATCATATAGTGTGTGGTATGGACTGACAAAACCATCCATAAATTAACAATAAAACAATAATTAGATCAAGCAGAATGATCCAACTGCAACTAAGCCGATTAGAAAAGCCCTGATTATCAGGTACTGTACATATGCACTATGCTATATCTCCAGACACTGGAGCATTACGCTGGTCAAGGAAATATTGCATAGTGTGTAGACAGCATTAGACATAGGGCCTGGACATGTTTACCAGGAAAAGATTCTCTAACGAGATCAATATCACTAATTGCCATGACAGAATCATAAATTATATATACTGGTCTCTATGAGACAAATATCATTTATGAATGGTTGTATTATCTGCTGTAATATGGTTATGAACCTTGCATTTCAACTAATACTTTTAACATAGCTTCTAAAAACAAAAATAAATAACAAATGTAATTTTTTTATTGTATATCTGAATGATATAATAGTGCTAGTTGAAGGGAGGATCGCATAATGGTAGGGAGCATCTATTAATTATGTGGGAGGAAATGTGACATAGGGAAGATGAAATTGTATAGGAAGGAGGTTAAATGACATGACAGGAACATACGTTAATAAAAAGGAGAATAGGAATGTCTTTTTTATAATGATGTTTGTATCAGAGAAAACAATAAGAGATGGAAGCAAAAAAAAATGGCATAAGACGACAGAATGGCGGCAGGAAAGAAATACATGATAAGGGAGGTAGGTGTAATTTAGGAGAAGAGTTGTGATTATATTGGGAGTGGGCATAAAATTAGGTGGAAATATATGATATTTTATGAAAGTTGAATGACGTAGATGGGAGATGGAATTGATGGTAGCAGAGTATAAGGAATGGAGATGGAATGATATTGTGCAGATAGAATCAAGATGTGTACACACTGCTGGTTTATCTGCTGAACTAACATTTTACCAGTGTGCACTGTCCAATATTATGGCAGAATTGTCTGAAACATGACATGGTTTGATCGGGTAATTTATGGAATCACAGATGCCACAAATCCTAAAGAAATCTTCAGTATGTACTGGCCCTGCTCTTCAGAGCTACGATCCCCATTCATCTTTCACCTTTGTGGGTGTGCATATAGTTTCAGAAGAGGTTTATGGGAGCACTATCTAACAGATCCACAGGAAAATGGAGCAGTGTGTATAGATTCATTATTATGCAGGTCAGGGCTTAAATCGATAATACAATATGACAATATTCATGCAAAGTAATGAATATGTGTTAGGAAAAACGTCAGCGTCAGCCAGCTTATGTAGCACAATAGCAGATAGACTAGTTACTATAAATGAGTCCATGGGCCAGATTTACTAAGCTGCGGGTTTTGAAAAGTGGAGATGTTGCCCATAGCAACCTATCAGATTGTAGCTCTCACTTTCCTATTACATACAAGAGAATGTCAGCTAGAATCTGATTGGTTGATATGGGCAACATCTCCACTTTTCCTTTCCCGTGACTTAGTAAATCTGGCCTTATGAACCTGATCCAGACTTAAAATAATTTTACTACGCAGGTGTGCCTAAGTTACACACTACTAAGGATAATGCACCCCTCTGACACTCCCCTCTCATGTACATAACTTACACACTACTAAGTATAATGCACTCCCCCTGGCACTCCCCTCTCATGTACATAACTTACACACTACTAAGTATAATGCACTCCCCTCTCATGTACATAACTTAGCTAACTTACGTGTTCAGAACCCTGCCTTAACGTTTTCTTGCGTAACTCCGGTTGTACGTATCGCCTTGTTATACGTAAGTGCCTAACCCAGCCCATACTGTACAATTTAAATGCATCCACCCCCCACATTGTCTATAATCGGCTTGCGTAGGAATGTTGTGCACTATCGTACGGAGTTATGCGCAAGTTACATACGATCAGAATTACGATGAGTAACATCTGCCGCGCACTTGCACTTGCAGCCAGACTAATGCATGCCGCATGCGTGAATTGTCTGTCATTTATAAGTCTGGATCAGGCCCCATGTCTGTTAGAATAATCTCACCTTCTGCTGTAAATATCAATGAACCTTTTATACATTATGGGCTGTTTTCACACCTAAGAGTGAGTTAGGTGCAGACAGAACCGCAGCTAACTCACTGGTGCAGCCCTTAACCCGCCCCCTTTTTTAAGGTACGTTATGGCACTTAAGTGTTGCAATAGGACTACGTATACAGCCCTATATTTGGGTTGATGTTGGATATACATTTAAAAAAAAAAAATGTGCTCTGAAATTCTACATGTAAAAATGTAAACACGATCAGTCCATAAGCACAAGCATAGTGAACATGTACTCTTTTAAGTTTGATTTACACACAAGGCTATATAAATAGACATATAAAATATTTCTGTTCGTGTACAAATGAAGTATACTATTTGTATACTAAGTATACTATTTGTAGGACAGCGAGGATAGTTTTACAGGTTTCCGATCACTCAAGCATTCCTCGGTCTGTTTTTTTGTTGTTGACATTCTCAGTACAAATGTGCATATTTTGTGGCTAAAATAAAGAGATGTAATACTAACTCAGCACGAGCCCTTTACTCTCATTCACTGAAATTCACAGCAGCTAAAATGTGCAAAGAACAGAAGACACAGAAAAGCTCCAATTGTAATAAGAGGGAATAAGCACTTATTGGGCCCGATCCTAAGCTAAGCACGCTAGCGTATTTAATAGCCGATGGCGTAAAATCGGCCATTTGTATTTACTGCGGATGCACGCGGCAGATGTTACGCCACGTAATTCCTAACGTATGTACCATCAGCATGAATACGACACCCGTAATTACACTTTGTAGGCGGAGGGAGGCATTTAAATTGGACAGTTTGGGCCAGGTTAGGCTGCGCCATACGTAAATCCATTACGTACGTCAGTACTTACGCTAGGAAAAGTTAAGGTAGGGTTTGGGCAGCACAAAGTGGCCAAAGTACGTACGAGCGAGGGGAGTGTCTAGGGGAGTGCATAGAACTTACACTAGCGGAATGTCACGTAACACATGAGTCCATATATTGGAATATTCTATGTTGGAAAAGTACTAGTAATAAACATTAAGGGTAGGACCATTATATGCCATCAATATTTCCAAAGGATTGCAATCTGGAACCAAAGGTTTAATTATTATTATCAGTGGACACAGTGTTGCAGTATAACTGCATCCAGACAGTGGAGATCAGTTGGTCTAATTTTAGGGCAATATACTATTCAAAAATTGATAGAAAATCCTGTCGACAGGTTCTATATGTATATTTGTGCCCCCTAATAGCTGTGCATATTATTAGATTTTATATTGTCTTTTGCGTGTATTTATATGTGCATGCTAAACCTATAGATTCATTTCTATATTTTATTTGGTTACTGTTTTAATACATTTTTGAAAGAAATCCATAGCGCAACTCTTTGTTCTATATCTTATTTTCCAAGGGGATTAGTCGCCCCCAGAGCTGCTGCTGGAGTTTCTTCTCTGCATTTTATTTTTCAGTCAGTCACATGATCACTTCTCATTTTAGACCATAGTGCTATTTCTTACTGAGCGCTGGTTGAGTGTAAGGAATTTATTCCAACCAGTTTTTGTATATCTGTCATGTAACTAGCCCGTAGGATTTACCCCATTCTCATCAATTGCATAGTTTTTTTGTTTTTGATTTTATTTTCCATTCAAGTTCAGAAACATACCAATAACAAAAGTAACATAAAACCTAAGGGGAATGTATGGAGGAGAGTACAAAAGGGGGTGGGGTTAAGGAGAGATTAATGTCAGAATCTTTTTTTCATGTAGACTGTATTCTATTTGCTGTTTTTTTCTATGCGGTGAAATCAGCAGGTCACTAGTATGAGACCCTCATTTTGCTGTCTTGCGGGAGTTTGTTGCAGGCAATTGAGAATTTTCCTTTTGTTTGCTTCTATTACATGCAGCATCCCGTTATATGATACAGAGACTCCAGTTTTTCTAGGTACCAGTGCCATCAGCCATGCTTTCCAAACCTTCAGCTCACTATGGGGTCTATTTACAAAGATCATTTTAATGTGATAGGGCCAGTTTTCACTTCAAAACTGGCCATATCTCATTAAAATGAAGTGTGCCATATTTACAAAATGCCAGGGCGGAGTTTTACACTCCGCTCCCAACGTCAGACTAACGCCAGCTAAGACTGGCGTTAGTGGTAAGTATTCCGGCGATGTCCCCATATGCTCTCTTTTCCTCCCCCTAATAGCTGTTATTAGAGGGAGGAAAAGGGGGGTATGTATGGGGAGACCGCTGGAATACATAAAAATATTGCCCGAGTAAAAAAAAATCAATACCTTACAGTCCTTCAGATCCTAATCTCACCCTGGTGGCCATTATTATTTTTACATGAAACTGCTGTACATGCCCTGACCTCTCTTCTGACTTTCTCTTAACATTGGTCACATGGCTGGCATTCCTAGAAGCCCTGGAAGGAAAGCGACACTAGCAATATTACTGCACTGTGGTCATGTTCTGCCCTTTCCTGCCACTGCTAAAGTCTTGGTGACTTATAGGAATCTTGCTTCATTTCTTTTTTGACCTTGCTGCACTCCCTGCTCTCAGTAGTAAATCTGGACACTTACGTGTCCAGATTTCTACCTTAAATATTAGAACTAGGTCTGCGGCCTTACGGCCAGTGCTTCCCGCCCAGACACTTGATTTACGTGTCTATCTCTGCCTCTACAATAGAGATACGACCAGTGTAAATTCGCGGTCAGCCCCTTTTGCGGTCAGCCCCTTTAAGCTCGCTTATCTTCACTGCGCGCCTGACAGCTTCGTTCACAGAATTTACTAATACTTACCCAACCTGCGAAGTCCCGCGATGATCTGCCATGCGATGATTTTTTTTACTTAGATACATTTATTTATTTAATACATGTAACATGCTTTTCTATTCCAGCGGTCTCCACACACATAGCACCCATTTCCTCCCCATAACAACAGCTGTTAGGTGGAGGAAAAGAGGGGTATATGGGGACATTGCTGAGTCCTTGACCCTAATGCCAGTGTAAAACTCTGGTCCGAGGCTTTGTAAATGTAACAAACGGCGGGGTGATGCGATATTTGCAGGCAGCGCCATGGAAAGTGAAGTTTTCAATGGGGATGCACGCTTTGTAAATATCAAAAATGTCATTTTTATGTGATTTTTTTTTTCACTTCAAAAACATGAAATGAAGTTTGTAAATAGACCTTTCAGTATGCATAAGTCTTTGTGAACAAACCAATATAGTAAGTCTAGTGAAGTCAATGGACAGAAACAAACTAATGTCTATGTAATTTATGCAATATACTTCACCATTATTCTCCTCAGGACATCTGTAATTTGTTATTAGGTCAATTGGCTACTTCACTGATACAGGAAAGCTGGAGATATGTCCAGTGTATTAAATACGCCCCCTGAGTAAGAGGTAGCTCTCAAATCAGCTTGAATAATTAGGACGTCTAATCTTTAGTGGCAATGAACCAGAGAAACACTGTACATTATAGGTAGAATTTACTTTGTGTTGAAAGCTTATATCATGTCAAAACACGTGTTCATTGAGTTCAGTATGTGCATATAGGAATTTGCACAATATTTCAATCCGTTGGTCACTGAAAATGTTGACTTTTTTAACATATGTCTATATGACCATATGTCTAATGTTCCTTTGAGCATATCTTATTGCTACCATCAACCTGAACTACAATGAAAATGTTGCCATTACAGTGTTTGTTTCTTTGCTCATCTTAAATTTGTAACTATACTTATTCTAGGTTATTATAATTTATTATAGACTCATACTGTTTAATGGCAACTATGGCAGCTTTGGTGTAACAAATTACTCAGGTCTGGTATGAAATGTGGACGGTCAATATGTCGATAGACATAGACATGTCCATAGAACCGCCATCAGGGGGGGCAGCTGAGACTTTTGTCCCGGGCCTGCAGCTGATGGAGCCCGCCAATGCTTACCTAGATCTGCAGCAGCAGATATCGCTGATACTTGCCGCTCAGAGCTTTTCATTAGTGGGCCAAAGCGCAGGGAAGAAATTCACTGCACACATACTGTTAAAGCAGGTCCCTGGCACCATGTGCCCTATGTGACGTCACCGATGATTCAGACGTCGGCCCGGAATGTCCAGAACTATCTTAACTTCTCTGCACGGATCTGCATCCGTCCAAACACAGATCTGTGCGGAACTGTTTACCGCTGCCCACGCTCCTTATTCTACATGCCTACCCCTGCCATGCTTGTGATAATTTGGCATGTGGACTAGGTGGAAGTCGAATCTCCTAGTGTACTAGTATCCTAGTATACTGGACGTAAAATTTATCGAGTACTCTAGGAGATCAATAGCGTAACTTCTACCTTGTGTATACGTAGATGTAACGTTGAAGGGGGCTTACGCAAGTGGCTTATGTAAGTCTCCTATCATTACTAATTCAGGATCAGGCCCTGTGTGAGTAAGTGTCATTTACTAACGAGCAGTGAACTGAATTAAATTTTTCTGTGACTTCTTTGACTTTATCAACAATTATTAGTTCCTATTTTTATAATGTCACTGTGCTCCTGAGGATTTAGATAGGAACATATTGTTACATTGGACAGTATCAAAATATAGAAATCACTATCATAAAATTGTTTGGATACCAAGAAATAGGAATCCAGGGTCAGTGATAAATGTCAGCTGGAACATATTTGTACAAATGTAAAATACACTGATAAGCAGCAAATGGCTGTGTATCATCTCTATGGTGTAGCCACTGATTTCGGCTCCTTAAAAGAGTAATTATACTTTATCCTATTCATAGAAAATGTATGTATCCACCATTTATTAAACAGAAAGTCTTTCCTCTTAACTTCTTTTTTAATCACATTGGACTGGATTGTAAATTAATAGTATACTGCGAGCGAACCTCTGATTTCAGACATTCGGTATTGGGTCGCTATGCAATTCTAAAATGAGGATCATACATAAGGGCTTAGCAAAGCCCTTACTGGGCGAATGAAATACCTCCACCACCCACCATGCAGACGGGTGTGGGTCTCCGGAAAGAACGGCCCTATTTCGATAGGGCCGTTTCTTCCCAGCCAGTTTCGAACTGGCTGATATTTCAATTGCTTATGTCTCAATGAAGCACAGCAATCGATCCACGGAGCACCGAACACAGTGCTCCGAAAGGTAAGCCTAAAAAAAAACTACCCCAACCTAATTCTAACCCTTACCCTAATCCTCCCTTCCCTGCAGCCTGACCCTAACCCACCATCTCCCGCAGCCTGACCCTAATTCTCCCTTCCCTACAGCCTGACCCTAACCCTCCATCTCATACAGCCTGACCCTAACCGTCCATCTCCAGCAGCCTGACCCTTACCCTCCCTCCCCTACAGCCTGACCCCAACCCTTCCTTCCTGGCACCCTGGAGAGGTTACTCACCTTTCCCTTGGTCCGGCGATAGCATCGGCGGTAGCAGCGGCGGAGGGATATCGGAGGAATTTGCAAATGAGAATGGGTGAGTATGCTGATCGACATACTCACCCATTCTGAAAAAAAATAGAACTGGCCATTATCTGACATAGGGACATCCGAAAAGGAACTTTTGGATGACCCTATTTCGGAAAACAAAGTTTCTGACCGGGGACTGCAACCGCTATATAGTATCCGTTCCTGGATTGAAATTTTCAGGATATAAAAGGAATGGAAATGAATATGTAAATAACTAATATCCTACCTATGAATGGAAGCTAGTGGTTTAAATAGGTTAGACACTGATTACTTGAATGAGATACTATCTAATTATATATGCATATAGTACAAACACTCAATGGATGAATGTGAGCTGTCTCATTAAGTAAGCAAAATGAGAATGACAAATAAGATAGCAATAACGGTATAATCTGACAGGCTAAATTTGTTTATGAGGTTGTCTTATAAGATGTCCACATATACTCTGCTTCCATTCATAGGTAGTGCTCTCAGCCATTTACATATTCATTTCCATTATGTACTTTTGAAGGATTTTAGGACCCATTGTTCTGATGTCTGAAGCTTCATAGCACAAACCAATGTTTTCTCCCTGTTTATTTGGAGCATTACAAAGGTGTCTGCAACAATACAGCCGCAATCTCAGTAACTACATCCCTGTCAAATAGCTGTATCCGGTCTTGTGTTTGGAAAAAAAACATTAGTCAATTAAAGAATAGATAATATATTTGTTGTATGTGAGCAACAGTGGATGGAAGCAAAAGGGACCCTCCCTCCCCCGCAGCCTGACCCTAACCCTCCCTTCCCTGCAGCCTGACCCTAACCCTCCCTCCCCTGCAGCCTGACCCTAACCCTGGAGAGGTTACTCACCTTTCCCATGGTGCGGGTCCAGTGGCAGCGGCGGCGGTGTTTCTGAAAAGGAATGGGTGAGTATGCCAATCGGCATATTCACCCATTCTGTAAAAAAAAATTCTAAAACGGAGGGGTATTTGAAATAGGGACATCCGAATGTCCCAATTTTGGAAATCCCTCATTCTATGCGGGAATGCAGCTACATGCAGACGTGCTTTAAGCATTCTGCCTCGCTGTCAGACCAACTTCTAATGCAAGATCTGGATCTTGAGAATCCAGATCCATGGTGAAAGTCGGTAGCGTGTGCATGAAGAATGTGGCCATTTTCTGCATGCAGCGTGCAGAAAACGGCCACTACTATTAAATCTATTAAATCTGGATCAATTGAAAGAACCAGCCCTGGCTTACTTTATAACTGCTTCTTAATCAAGGTGTTTGTTTAGGTCCCCACATGGGACCAGATCCGGAGTTTGATAACAGGAGAGGAAGGTTACACCTGGACTAAAACCATGTTGATTTCAGGGGGGAGCCAAATGAATTGTACTCTTCACATGCAGGGATATACTATATGTTTGCTTTTGCTTACTGCATATGGATAGTGACCAGCTTTACTTTTACACTGTTATTTAGACTTGGGCTGGGAAATGCCGTCTCTCAACTCTAATATTGTTTGCAACAGATGAAATATGACTCCCCTGAAATCAACATGGTTTTGCCCAGGAGATACTTTCCTCTCTTAGGCCCTTATTCAGAGTACTGGATGTATAACATATATGTCCGGTGTTTAGCTATTTTTACTAATGCGCATGCGTATAGATTTTTTTTTTATTCAGACCGCATTTATGCAATCTACGTAAGAAATAATAACAAATTACTATGCATGCGCAGTAGTAAAAATCGCTAAACATCCGGAAGTCTGAATATGGGCCTTATTTTCAATCTCTGGATCTGGTCCATAGCTCCTACCCAGGTTTACTCTCTGTCTAGCCTTGGGAAATATATGTGTATTTCATATGCAAGTCAAAGAAAACCTTTATGCCTAAGTCACAGGACAAACTTAGACAACCTGTGGCTTCCTAACAGATGTGGATGTAAAGTTCACAGCATGTTATATTAGCCTAGCGGTTCACATAGCAAGCTGGGAGGAACACAGGCACAGGAACACATTTCTCAAAGATGTTAAGCATTAAACTTACTTGATTCGCTTGTTATATTCTTGAGAAAACACTCTACATATAAAGTAAAACAAAAAAAATCTACCTAATTAGTAGCTAGCACGTCTTAGTGTCAGAGCTACAAACATTTTGTGTTTATGTAAATGTTTCAGGATTTATGCGGTAAGATGACTTATGCTGATTAAATGGCATAACAAGTGACATTTAACAGGAAATGAATAAAGAATAAACCTGATGTGTAATTGTCTGCTGGGAGACCTTGTCACAGATAACTTCAGGTTTAGTGCTGCTGTAGTGTGAGGCTTCTGAATAGAGGAACTTGGTTTTAATTTTTGATCTCTTACCTACCCCCAAGGCTGGAAAATGAGGCACTCAACATAAAGAGCACTAAGCACTATTGTTAAGCTGGTGCAGGCACAAAAAGCAACAATGCAAGGGAGGGAATATGAACAATCAACCTGCTGCATCACTCTGATTACTCAGCCACTCTGTAACCTTCCCAGAAATAATCAATCTCTGGTGAACATTCTTTGATTACAGTGGAGTTTTGCTGCTTTTCAAATAAGAAGCAAATTAATATGTTTGAAACTATCTTTGCTGTAAATGCTTGTCCTTATGCATTGAAAGAGACACTTAACACTTGTATACTTGTCCGGATACTGAAGCTAATCCAACATAAAGTGTTATTGTTCCAACAGGTGCAAAGCAGACAAATGAATTACTCTTTTTGCATACAGGAAAGTTACCAGTTGATTATGCTTATTGCACACACATTATTAACAGTCTTTTTCTAAACTCTAATTTAGAGTTGAAGTACACATCAGCCTCTCAAGTCATTCTGGACCTTATTCACAGTTAGGGGTATATTTCTCCATTGTGAAGGCTATTGTATGGAATTGCTGATCCACAACCCCGCAAGTAGGAGTGCCGGACACTTCTCCCACTCTTCTACGTGCGGATTGGGGATCCGCCACCAGGACCCTATATTAAGTATTCTGCATGCATCTCCTTGTGTGCGGAACACTGAATTGTATGTAAGGGCTTATTGTTATGATTATTATCGCTTATTAAAAATGGCCGCAGCAATTTATAGAGAACATTAGACATTCACATAAGTCCCTGCCCCTATTGGAGCTACATGCTAAAGTCCTTAACACATACATCCACACACAGTCTAGGGTTAATCTAGTCAGCAGTCAATTAACCTACTAGCATATTTTTGGTGTGTGGGAGGAAACCGGAGCACCCGGAGGAAACCCACACAGACACAGGGAGAACGTACAAACTCCACACAGATAAGGCCTAGTTGAACTCATGAGTCACAAGTGCTACTCACTGAGCCACTATACTGCCAAGCCCTTACTGTACAATTGATATGCCTATGCCCACTCCCATCTCGCACTGAACACAACATCAGTGGGCAGCATTCCATTGTGGAGATAATGGTATAGAGCATGCCCAGTACCATTTTCCAGCACACTTCTGTACATAGTAGGAGTTATTAACATAGAATCCGGCCCTCTGTTTGCACGTTCTGATGTGCTCCTCCCCCTGCAGATCCACATGTGCAGATTTGCTTCTTTTTTTTCCTGTTACTTTCAACTCTGGATCAGCCCCACTGAGTCTTTGTCCAGATTTAGCAGAAGGTACTGATCATTTTCTTATGCACATATTGAATTGTAATGCTAGAGGGGCCAAATAATAATTGCTTTGTGCATGGAAAGGAATACTGTCTGCTTTTTATAAAGTATCATTTTATTATTGCATTACATAAAAATGGTGCTCTCCTTATAATTACAGCTAATTATGATTTTGTCGTGATGCTAATTTGCTTTTGTTTTTACTTTGATTAAACTCAATATAAGACTCTTAGGACCAGATCAAAGCTCTATAACATTAATAGTATTGAATTTGCAGGATTAGGCAGTAGAAGCAAGGTGACGGAAAGCATTAGCAGACTTGTGCGTTTTAGTTGCTTATGATAAACTTTTTCTGCTGACATTCATCAGCTTAATTTCACGTGGCCACCTGCTATACTATATTAGTAGTGTGTTGCGGCTCTGGAGGAGTAGTAGTGGTGAGGATCAACCAGAGCCGCTATCTGTTGGTAGAGATAGTGGTTCTGGCTAAGCTCTGCTACTACTAATACCCGGCAGCATCTACATAGCTGCAGCACACTACTATTATAGTGTAGCATGTAGCCGTGGCTCTGAAAGTAAAGCTAGCGGGGGTCGCCCCCTAGGAGGCAGGGCCTGGGACGGGTGCCTCGGTTCAAAACACCTAGAGGCGGCTCTGCTTGTTCGAATAAGGGGTGGTCATAATGGCCATCAAAAATAAGTTGCTTGATCCTTATCTGTTTGAGTAGTCATCATCAATCTTTTTCTTAACTGAACCCCTAATTTTCATGTTCTGGGATCCCTCACTCAGCAATGTGAATTACTCAGCAGCATATTGAACTGGTAAAGATAAGCAACTGCAGTAGGTTCTAGTTGAGCTCTTGCAAATGCATGAAAAGGTGCATCAAACATACAAATTTTCTAGATTAAATTCAGTTAACACCGTAAACCTAAAATACAATAAAAGTAAGATACACAGCATTGATGTAAATAAAAAAAAATGCACAGTCATACATGAAGATGTTCTCACTATGTAAATAAAGGTAATATATAATAATGGCAAGCTGTGTGCATTAGAGAACAGTTATCCTGTGCTACAAGACTTCCTATGGGCAAGCCTACTGAGTGGCACTGTACACCTGACATACTTATAACTAGCAATGTTAATGGCTTCAAATACTTTCATTTTATGACAAGATAAAAATAAAGCAAAGACTACCTCAGCGTGTTTTTTTTATACTGGAGGAACTTATATTTATGTTGTATGTGTTATTCATCTACTGGATCTCCTAAGACCACAGTCTTAGATTCAATACTTGATTAAACGTCATTGTTCAAAGGCAAGGTGCCATGAAATATTACGGAATTATTATGAAAGACCACAAGCTATTTAGCTGGATTACTTTAATTTTATTCACCTACAATACTGGAGGCAGCCATTTTATAAACTTATCCAGCCTGTTAATACCTTGTATATTAGTGACATCATTGCCCAGTGACAACATTATCATTGAGCCATCTTTCTATTATCTGCAGAATTATTCAAAGCTGTAACTTTTAACACCAAAGACAGAAACTGGAGACCCCTAGCCATGAAATGGTAAGCACATTAACTATGAATATTAAAGTAAAGTAACACATTTTCATTAAATCTATAGGTAAGACTTCATGCAGCATTTATTGGATTGGCACATTTCTAACGTGAGCTCTGAGATGAATGTTCTTCTTTAAACAGTATATTGGCATTATTGGCTTATGTAACAATCATTAGCATATTTGAAAAATGTTGTCACAACAGTTTTTAATTCTCCTTTTTTACAAAGCTCTTCTACAGTGTAGCATATACCAATATTGCAATATTTGCTATTTTTTTCAGAGGAATCTTCTTTTTTGCTGCGAGAAACATATATTCTTTCCAACTTGTGAATTTCCTACAAACACTTGAGCTGGCTCCATAATGCATACGTTTTTTTTTTCTTTAAGAAAACTTTTTTTAATCGAAGAAGAGACAACAGTCCTTCAATGAGTTTTCCATCAACTAGTCATTGAATTGCATTCTTACTGAGGGCGGACAGCTGAGAAACACAATCTTTGTGAAGAATGGATGAATCCTACAAACTAATATGGTTGCCTTCAGTAGACTGGGAGAAGTGAGATGTATCTCACTAAACACACACCAATCATATTGCTGAGAGCACAATAACTTTCTGATCATATGACCAAAAGTAATTCAAGGGCAAACACAACCATTAATAATTCCTTTGCTAAATTTTTGTCACAGAAATTATATTTGTTAACAGACAAGGACAGTTTAATAAGGCCTTTCATCTTCTCTTTCATGCTCAATATTTTTAGTCTGTCAAAAATAATATTATTTTATTCTTATGTCAGAGGCATAGTAGTATAATATTTCATTCTTATGCTTAGTTTTACACCATCCTTAATGTCTTAGGGCCAGATTCAGGCATCCATGTGTTTTCCGTATACACAGAAGAGGGAAGTGAACTCTCTTGTTCCCCCCCACTGTCGTGTGGAGTTTGCAGCAGTTATACTGCCATAATAAGCCTACCTTAAATGTCCTGTGCAGATCAGCGGTCTGATTTCCATACACCTAGAGATCGGTAACATCTGGCGCACATACGCAGTTGTTACCATTAGGCTTACTTACGCCAGAGGCTTGTGTAAATAAGCTTAATGTACAGGGGTCTGAATCTGGCCCTTAGTTTTGTCTGTTTGGTTTTTTTTTTTTTTTTTTGCAAATAATCATTTAACTTGTACATTTTTAGTTATTTGTCTAAATCTCTACAAAATAACACTGGATATCCTGATTATTTATTCTCAAATCCATTATCCAACTTTAAAAAGCGTTTTCGTTTTTTACTATCTGCAGTTCTTGAGGGAGCGCTTCATCCTACAAATAATTCCTAAAAGCCTTACTGTTCTTGTAAGGATGTTCTTTCTTATACGCTTCACTGACTTTATTTACTAATGTGAATTAAACTGTTTTGTTCCAGATTCTTCTTTCTTTAACTAGTCAACAGCTTTGTGTATATGGAAAATTCTGATTATAATCACATCATGGTCTAAAATAAATTTCAGCTTGATTCATTAAATACAAATTATTTAGATTTTTTAATATTTTATTATATTATATTATATTATATTACAGATTACCCTCAAACCTCAATAGCATCTTTAAATGGTGTTAGCAATGCATTCTTACCCAGAGAAGATAGAGGCACCTCTTTCTACTTCGCCTGCTGGCTGTATGTGCTGTTCTAAAAGATGTGCTGGCTACAATAAGTCTGACTTTTACCATTAATAATGGCAACTAGCTATTCATGGTACATGGTATGGTTGGGGCTTGCAGGGATATGTGGCATTGTTGGGGTACCAAATGAACAATTCTGCCACAATGTTTCTTATCTTATTTATGGTACTACCTTAGAAACTACTGAGGAGGAAAGGGATCTAGGAGTAATGATTTCATGTGACTTAAAGGTAGCCAAGCAATGTAACAAAGAAATGAGAAAAGCAAGTCAGAGGCAGTCAAGGTTAAATAGGGAGAGGGAGAAGTAGTGATGCCCCTTTATAGATTGTTGGTACGACCTGTGTTCAGTTCTGGAGGCCATATCTCCAGAAGGACATAAATACATTAGAAGCTATGCAAAGAAGAGCAACTAAAATGGTCCATGGCCTGTGTCGCAAAACATACCAAGAAAGGCTAGAGGAACTAAACATGTATAGCTTGGAGCAGAGAAGGGAGAGGGGGGACATGATAGCAGCTTTCACATATATCAAGGGTTGTGACTGGCTAGAAGAGGGTGGAATTTTTCAAAGGAAGAGGTAATAGAACACTAGGGCATGAATATAAACTGGAGGGTGGTAGATTCAAAGGAAATGTGCAGAAAAATTACTTCACTGAAAGGGTGATAGATAAGTGGAATAGCCTCCCCTCTGAGGTGGTTGAGACTAACACAGTAGGACAGTTTAAACACACATGGGATAAATATAAAGATATCCTAAATCTCAAACTATATTGAGGGTAAAATAGGATTCTAGGGTCAGTATAGTTTGAAATAAATAACTGGGCAGACTGGATGGGCCATGTGGCTCTTATCTGCCGTCATTGTCTATGTTTCTTTTAACAAGGCTTCTTAGGGGCATATTCAGTTCTGTATAATGGTGCTTCATGTCGTGATACAGTTGACACCGCTGGATTGCAGGATGCCGGATCTACTGTGACTGCTTGACTTTTCAGAGTTCGGCAAGAACGTCTGCTGGACACTTCCGGACTTGGCAAGACACAGACATGTGAGTTTGGGTTAGGCTGTGGTGTTGGGGTTATTGTTGGTGTTAGTGTTAGTGTTTTTGTAAGACATTTAACTACCAACAGCACTAAGGTAAATTTAATAATATTGTTGGCCCTTATGTGTTGTCAGGATAAAAGCCCTGTCCAAATAATTTTTTGCGATATTTATACACTGTCAACCTAATTTTGTCGTGTACATGAATTTTGTATATCACATCTCTTGATGCCACAAAAACTGAGGTAACCTCAAACTTAAGCTATCCCATAGCTTACACCTTACGCCTTGGGGGCAAAATGAATTATCTCCCTTAGTAATATAAAGTATTTTTACTGCACAATAAACAGACTGAGCTACGAACAGAGAACAAAATCTAAAACTCTACAGTTGTGGCTGACAGTATAAATAGGTGCACATATTAATGATTCTTAAGGGGTAACTCCCCCCTTGCACCTGTAGGTGTGGACTGGCTTGATTTTTCCCCTCTAACTTAAATATTCCAAAATGAAATATAAAGCAATCTGTTACAATCTGTATTCGCTATAAATAAGACATTTGTTACTTTAATAACAAAAGAGAAAAAAGTGCCTAAAACTACATAGCTTCATTTGAGTTAAATTTAAGTTTGTAGCATATTTATATTGTTATAAGTACAGTTGTAGGCAATTCATTTATGACTGTCCTAATAATTTCCTTGATTGTTTCTATTTCCGAGGTAAAGTCTCTGCAACAGCGCTATTAGAATCAATTATGTGTGCATGCAAACAAAGAATTATTGCCAGCTTCCTGCTTCTGCACATTTTTAGCTCTTCAGATGTCTGGTATGGATTGCATTTATCACAAAAAAAAACCTGTGGTTGAACTTCTGCCATGTCAGAAACAGAAGACCTGCAAATCTGATCCTTGTTTTTAGAAGCTGTTCTTGTTAACCAGAAATAATGACAAGATGGATTATTCTAATAGAGCAAAACTATAAGTCTCTTTAGCACACGATAATGACATTGGGCCTGATTCACAGATAAGAGTGAGTTATTTATGGACAGATCCACACCTAACTCACTCATCCTGCCCCCGAACCCATCTCCCCTATTTAGGTACCTAATAGCACTTAAAAGTACCCTGTGGCTGTCTTATCTTACCATGCGTAGTTTTCTTATTAAGAAGGAAACGCCGCACAGAGAATGGCTCTCCCCGTCCTCCCTGGCTAATCTACATTCCTCCCCCTTGCCTAAGCTTCTAAATGGTATGTAGATTGTGTAAATGAACTACTACACATGCATAGTAGCTCATTTCTTATTTACCCACACTTAAGAAGCCAAAGCTTCTTAAATGTGAATTAGGTCCATTGTTTCTGCGCTAATAGAAGCATCCAAACTTTATACTTTCCTCTATGTTTAACTTAGAGCAAGTATTATCTGTTCTTATTAATAGGATTCCATACTTACACAACAGAAGATTTTGACTGAGCCAGAAGATCGGTTGTGTATGATCTCAAGGTCTCAGTGCTTGATGGTGTCCACAATGTACAGGACATGTATGGAAGGTCTAATCAAGCAGCTATATTACATAGAATGAAACACACAAGCATTGTCACTAGAAACACCCTGCAACACTTTTTTATGTTTTATATTGCACTGGACTTATGGTTTAATAAAGGCGTTCTCAACCAGAGCTATTATTATAATTATAATTATTATCTGGTGGTACTCAGACCATGGTAACTGATCAAGCTTGTCAGGAGGTAGCAGCCATACTTGTACTTTACCCAGGTATGATACTAGTTAGTAGAGGGCATATTTAATAAGGTATCTTGGTAGTGAATGGAATGCGGTTACACGTGTATATGTGTGTCTGTCTATAGTCTATAGTTGGTAACTGGTACTTCCCAAAAAAAGGTTTAGAACCATTATTTGGTTAGGCCAATTGGGTTCATTGGTCAGGAACATTAAATGTACTGTTCCTTATCCAAAATGTTGAAAATAACTGAAATGATTATGCCCACAACTTTAAGTTATTTAAATTATCGCCTCTCATCATACAGTGTGCTTAGGAGCCTGGAGCCCAAGACACCCACTTCTCTGGTATGAAGAGCAACTGTGAATGATATTTACCTACCATACATACCTATATATATTTGGATAAATGTCTTCTATTGACTGCAAAGAGTCCTTTAACTTCAGACCACTTATCTGAGCCACTCTGACAAAAAGGACTCTTTGTTTGGCTGAGAATACCAATATGTCTAGACAAATCTATCCACAACAATTAATGCACATCTTTTCCCACCTCCACTATATTTAACATTTTGTGTATAATAGCTCTTTGGGTTTCTTGTGAAGATTAGAAAAATGATTACTTTTGTCTGTGTGTGGCGTATTGAGATGTTAAAGATTACATCAAACTTATTATTTGCAAAGCCAACTATTACAGAAAAGCATTCAATTCCATCATTTAATCCTCCAAGTGGAATCTATTTTTCCTTTTAGTGAAAAGAATGGTCTTATGAATGCTATGTGCATTATTAGGCTGTTGACGTGAATGCTGCAGAATACTAACTGAAACATAGTTATTAACTGAAGGTAATTACAAGTTACAAAAAGTTATTTTATTTGTTATAAGTTTGCTTGTTAAATGACATCGATGTAACCTTTATGTAAAAAAATTCACTTTCTACAATGAATATGAATCTGCTATTTAAGTTAAATGAAAATTAAAGAATTGGTTCATGTTTCCAAACTTATTTTGTGTTGTTATACAAAAGCTAACGACATAGTAACACAAAAAAAAAATGTTCCAAGGGCAAGAGTTTTAGCTCTTAAAACACCTTTGCACAACTGAGATTCTGTGTGACAGAGCTACATATTTAAGTCTCAGATGAGAATTCTCTTTTAGATAATGTACTACCACTTGAAATATAGATTTAAGTTATGCCTGAAGGACTTGATCCAGAGGTTGGCCAATTAAAACCCTGGACCAGATTCATAGGTAAAAATGAGTTAGAGCTTCCTTAAGTAATTGTGCGGATTTTCCTTCTTAAGAAGGAAACTACGCACGGACAATGCTTCTATCCCCTCCCCCCAACCTCCCTGGCTAATCTACATACCTCCCCCCACAAACTTCTTCCTAAATCCTCCCCGAGGCTGCCTTAGCACGCCTCCTGCTACCTAACCTACTACATGCAGTCTTTAAAGACCGCACATTGGCAATCTACGTACCAAAGTGGTACGTAGATTGCATAAATGACCTACTTTGCAAGCATAGTAGAGGTGCATACACATTATACAATTATCTGGCAGATATCTGAAAGATCTGACTGTTGGAATGGAAATCTGGTAGTGGATAAGAGCAAAGTATTTCAGTTGCTCTCATTCATTACCACATTTTCATTCCAACAACCAGATCTTTAAGATATCTGCCAGATAATTGTATATTGTGTTAGCATTAATCATTTCTTAAAGGACCGCACTTAAGAAGCCGCAGTTTCTTAAGTGTGAATCCGGTCCCCTGTGTGTAATATGCAAGTAAGACAAATCACAACACTGTCAGCGCTGCTCAATAGGAGCTGCTTTCAAACTACAATGGTATAATGTTCCTCTTTAGTAAAGACTTATATAGTGTTACTATTTTTCAAAAATGTACATCATGTACGGATCCCAGAAGTTATTTCATTATATTCATCCCAAAAAATAAAAGAGAAAAGAAAAATTCAGCAGTGTAGCATGTTAAAATTAGACTGATTTAAAAGGTTGGAAATGTACTTACATTTTAAGTGTCTTGCGTTCCTGCATATCATATGATCCTTTTCCATGGGATAATAATCTCATAAGGATTTCAAATAATAAATGATGACAGTAAAATGAAGCCACAATGGTGTAGTATGAAGCAATCTGTGATCTTAGTATTTGTTATCTCACATTTAAGGTGTCTTGTACAATTGCATATATTCCTCCAATGTCTTCAGGGCTCCTATTCAGATTGCTGCCAAGGTATTCCTCCATATATGTGGATCGGTATTTTTAATAAAAGAGAATAAAGCAACAATCTTGATATTATTTTATACATATTCCGTTAATACTGAGATCACACTTTTTCATCTTGTTATTCATGCGTATAACAGGAATGATTTCGTTCCCTTCCAGAAATTATGCTCCTTAGTTCTCCATTCATAAAAAAATTTCCCTCAATTGTTAAAAAGTTATAAATAAGACATAAAACATCCATCTAAAAAATCTATAAAGATAAACTTCTTCTAATGTTAGCGATCAGCTGAGGAGGGAGCCCCGCAATAGGCTAGTGTTTAATAATGGTCCCAGAGCCTTATTGCTGCCTTACTGCTGCATCCAGATACAGAGATCCCCACTGTCTTTAGAGCCTCTGGTCTAACCATTAACACCAACACGTTTCACCTAAGTATGCAGAATGGCTCAGTTGTAATTACCTCATTTGTATCAATAGTCTTCCTATTTAAAAGTGGTTCCACCCCCTCTTTCTTTTGTGATTATTAAAAATAATTGTTTGCTTATAATTCCTAAAGGCCATCATTTTATATATACTATATATACACTATACTTGCTAACTCTTTTGTAAAGCACATTATCTTTCTTTTTATGGGTTTTTTTCCTAACCCTTCTGACACAAAGGTCTGTTGTTGTTAATAATGCATTTTTTAATTTTCCCCACTGCTCCTGTACACTTTCACGTGCCTCACTTCTGCCAAAGAATCACTTACACATTTCCCCATTTTCACAAAATCCGCCTTCCTAAAGTCTAGCACCCTTGTCTTTGTGTGGTATGTGTCTCTCTCAGTCTTAATTACTAAACCATACTGCTTGATGGTCACTGGATCCTAGATTCTCACCCACATTTCTGAGATTCTGTCACCATTTGTAAGTACCAAATCTAAGATGACCTCTTTGCGAGTGGGCTCTCTCATCAGTTACTTGAAAGACGCTCCCTGTAATGAATTTAAAATGTCCCCACTTCTAGTGGAGCTTGCTGAAGACTCACCCTAGTTTACATCAGGTATATTAAAATCTTCCATGATTATAACCTCCCCTTTTAATGCCATTTTAGCAATGTCTTGCAATATGACAAGTCCATTTCCTCATCTTGTCCTGGAGGCCTATATATCACTCCAGAAGAACAACTCCCTGGATTTCTATAGTACCTTCATTTTTTTCTACAATACTCCATATTGAATTTATTTTTTTCTTCATATCATTACTAACCCTCTTCCAATTTTTAACATTTTTAGCTAGGTCAGTAATACCATAATATCTGTGATACCTCTTGTCATTATTGCAATTAGTTCAGTGATTTTATTTCCTAAGCTCCTGGAATTTGCGCACATAGCTTTGAGTGGTTGCTTTATGAATCACTTATTCTTCTATTTATTTTCATTGCTAGGTATGTTTTATTTGCTTTTTCTGTTCTCTTTTCCTTTTGTTGCTGTGTATATGCTACCTGTCATTATTGGCCACACAACTCTTCTTGGGTGGAGAAGCAACTATTTTTTATTATTTATTTTACTATTCTTCTCTTCTAGTTTAAATGGTTTCTAATAAAGCAATCAAACTGCTCTCTTAGAATTTCAGTTTCCAGAAGAAAGAAGATAGGTGCAATCCATCCCTTTTATACAGGTTTCTGTTTTGCCAAATGACATGGCTATGTTTTATGAAACTAAATTCTTCCTCCTGACACCAATTATTAAGCCAACAACCACAACTCCACCATTGACAAGGTCATTTGTCCCAAGGTGGGTAATGACATCTACCCTCCTCTTCCTTGCTCATTGTCTGCATTATAATTAAAATGCGCTTTTTATCCGGTGGAGCTTTACCTGTGGCAATCAGCACTTTACCTGATTCTCTGATTTCAGAACTTTTTTCTAGCTGTTTACCCATAACAATAAAATCCCCCACAAGAAGCAGAGTCCTTCGCAGGGATTCCCTTTTTTTGTCATTAGAGTAATCAGATTTCTTTAACACCTCATATCCTGCACTACCTGTTGTAGTGCACTCCTTATGCAATTGGAACCTTCTTACAGCATTGTGCAGCGTAGTCAACCCAGTATACCTCCTATGAACTCTCTGAGGCAGCGGTGGCTTCAAAGATAAAGATATTGGGCCTGATTCACACTTCTGCTTCTTAAGTGCATATCTGGTGAAAATGACCTACTGCGCATGCGTTGTAGGTCATTTACGCTATCCATGTACCAGATCGGTACGTAGATAGTGTAGGTGCAGTATTTAAAGACTGCACGCAGGGATTTCCGTCCATAGAGGCGGCGTTTTGCCGCCTTGGGGCATTTTTAGAGAGAAGTGGGAGCGGGAGGTATTTAGATTAGCCAGGGAGGGCGGAAGGGAGGTGCAATGTTCATAAGGACATTGGGCCTGATCCAGAGCTGCGGCCGCCATCGCTAGCACGGCGGCCATAGCCGTAATGCACATGCGCCGGGCAGATGTTGCCCGGCGTCACTATGGAAACGCCCGATCATAGATCGGGCGTCCATAGTAGCGCCGTAGGGACGCTGGAGGGGACGTCCCCAAGCGTCCCTACGCTGAAGTTAGTGTAGGGGGGTGGGGAGAGAGAGGGTAATGAGGCTGGGAGGGCGGCGTTAACGTACTAACGCCGCCGTCCCAGCGTATCAACTCTCCCTTATGCCGGCTGAAGGTTGTGGAGACCATCATCCG
>WWET01001369.1:55819-69752 GCA_011038615.1 Limnodynastes dumerilii | reverse complement strand
AAGGTAGGGTCGCTGGCAGCGGGCGTAAGGGGGGGTTAATACGCTCCTACAAGAGGGAGTGTCGGGCCAGAGCAGCGATGTTACGCTGAGCGCTACAGCGCTCAGTGTAACATCGTAGCTCTGGATCAGGCCCATTGCACGGACAGATAAGGTAGCCCTATGGCACATACGAGTGCCTATCTCACTATACATTCTAGCTATGTCATCCTGCAAAAAAGACATTTTCTGACAACATGACAAACAAAACAAAAGCATCACATCCACTGCAATGTACAATACCAAACATTGTTAAAGGTTTTTTTGTTTTATTTTTTTAAAAACTTAAAGGCAGCAAACTTCAATTACAAAAACAGTTCACAGAAATAATTTAAATAATGGGCTCAAATCCAGCCCTAATCTCGTTCTAACTTCAGTTACAACTCCTAGATGCTTGGAAAATCAGGCTATGAAAAGCAGGTTAAAAACCTGCACATATATAGCACATTAGAGAGTGCAATTAAACAGCTTTAGGATCTTTACATACTTTTTAAAGGCAATACAGTACAGTGGAAGAATTATGCAGAGAACGACCATTTCTATAACTATATAAATATATAGAACTTTTTTTTAAACTACTGCCAAATATCTTGTAGTTCATAGGTTCATCCAGAAATGACCCTAAAAAAATAGATATCCATATCAATAAGCATGTTTTGCAGTGGGTGCACATACACAGGCCTCTAGCAAACTATGCAATTGCATAATGTCTGTGACACAAACATCAGCAAGCCTAGAAAATGCCCCCCCCCAACACACACACACATATTCCAATTAAAATGCAGTACAGCAACACAAAGGGTGATGAATTGGTTTAAATAATCTGATTAGGCTGTGCCACAATTTGCAGATGTGGAATCATTTTTGGGCTGTGGAAATCTGTCTGCAGATGAGACAATTAGTATGTTATTAGTTCACACCTTTTCACTGATTTTAACGTTTACACCAGTCCAGGGGCTGGATCCAAAAAGAGGATTCCACCAAATTGCTCTTGGTTCTGCCTCTTTTTGCATTATCTTCTGCAGAATGTCTCTTTATGAGAACGTCATAGGAGACATAATTCATTATAGCAGACAAAAAAAAATCTCTCTTCATATACTCAGATGTGCTTATGATTTTTATGTATATACATTTACAAAATATATTTAATGCCAATTTATTCTAAAAAATAAACACACATATAAGCAATAATTTAATGATGGAAAAATAAAAGGTGAGACCAAATAAAGATACTTTTTGTTTTCTTTACCACTTCAATTTATTGACAAGTGTCTAGTATCAACTCACGAAAAGTAGCTACCTTGGATGCAAAATTACACCTGGGCATATAAAAAAACGTTAATCCAGTTCTGTACCTGGACCCTCATGATCTACGACGACATTTAAGGTAGGGCCCGGTGTTCGGAAATCCATATGTGCTATGGGATGATGCGCTACCAACAAACTCCACTGCATTGACCGACACGGTTTTGACCGCAGATGCAGCGGATTTCTGGTTCTGGTCCTGTGAGCACATTTGTGGCTGGGTTTGAATTTATGATTGGATCCTTCAAGAAAAGATTTGGCTAGACCCACAAACCCAGGGCCTGCTATCCAGACAACAGTTAATTTTTATTATAACTACTCACATAGAAGTGTATCCAACTACTGAGTCCTACCTAATGTATCTATCTTAAAAATGCTAAACTATGGAAGCCTGGATTTGAGCACATTGAAAGAGAATGATAACGTCTGAAGTAAAACCAGCTGTGTCTTTCCCATTTTATATCTTGATGCATTGTAATGATTTTCTATTGGTTAGTACAGGATTGCCCGCATGTGCAACTTAAATGCATAGCAGCTGGCTGGAATTCATAACGCTGGATTTGGCTTTATGTGGCTCCTTTCTAACTTAGAGCAGTGACATGATACAGTTATTTGCTTTGCTGTATTTACTGTATTCAGTCCACATAAAACTTTATGAGTTGTAGCAAGAGGATCTGTCCATGTAGTTGTCTCCCTCAGTAAATAAAGAGTGATATACTATACCTCTTACTGTATAGTTTCAATATCACTCATTCTAATAATATTGACTGCTTGGAATTGGCATTCAATCCAATGTAGGGAACGCTGAACAATTTTCCTACAGATTCCAGCAATGCCACGGATAACAGACCATTATTACAAGGAGCATTATGGAAGGAAATGCTGCAAGTTCTTTCACCATGATGTAAATATGACATATTAATAGTTTCCAAGATTAAAAAGTACAAAATTAATCATTTTAACATCTGCTACATCTAATGCTTTTACTGAATGTATTCTATTGTGCTAAGGGTCAGTAAAAGTCCACAAACTTACTGGAAAGCTGTTTAGTAGCAAAAAGTAGGATCTGAGAGATGAATTAAAAGATCAGAGATGCATTTTAGTATAATACAGTCATGATGACTGGAATATCAGAAGCCCTGCCCATCAAAGCACGGAATATCTTATTTCCTTGTGTCACTTGTCTGATGCCTTAAAAATAGGCTTTGAATTGAGTGTCTGATGCTGACTGGTCTTGTCTTCACATCGTATGGCAGTGTGTTGACTCCCAAAATAGATGAGAGGGGGAGGAGAGAGCCTCAAAGTATTCAGCACTAATACATTTCAAAGATCATGCTATTTAAAGGAAAATGATTCCTTATTTTATGTATCTCCTGCTATGATTTTAGTAGGAAGCATGTTATTATGCACAAAGAAGATAAAGTGTAATTGCACAGTCAGAAAAGAACAGGGGAATACAGAGAGGAACCAGAGCAAAAACAGTAGCATGGTGTCTTGCACAGTGAAGCTGAATTGGTTTGTTCATCCAGTTATTGGGTGATCATACCTATAGTTGCTGTAGTGTAGAATTTTTTATCTATCTATACCTTCACCACCAGGGTGGAGTTACCTCTGTATGTATAATGCATTATAGCAAGTGCAGCAGTAGCAAGGAAAGCTCTGCATTCTGTAAGATTACTGCTATTCTTAGACAGAGTAACTCAAACCTGGAGGTGTCGGAACTCTTGCCACACACTACCGACTGGTGCTTCTTTTTTTTTTTTAAGCCTGCCAATAGGCTAGTAAGCTAGTCTAGATTGACATGAGGCGCAGCCAATCATAGCAGAGAGCCTCCAGTCAATCTTACAAGCACCTTTGTCTTCTGCCCAGCAAAAGAGGGGAGTGGCGCTGATATCGGGAACCTTTCCCTAGTGGGAAATCGTCCCATTTATCAGACCACCTCTTGCTGGAAGTGATTGTCTGCATAGTGTAAAAACACTAATTTAACATGTGTAGTCTCTTCAGGAAATATAATTAGATATTTATTTTAACAGATACCACAAGAAGAAAGCAAGAGCAAGAGATTTCACTAGCTTATGGCACTCTAAATATATTGCGGCTGATCCAGAGCTGCACTTACACCTTTTTTAGGTGTAAGTTTAGACCTGAGCAATACCCCGTTGACCTGCAAGGGAAGGCACATTTACATTGTGGAAGCAGAACTAAAATTGAGAGGTGACATTTTCTAGCTCATATCTAATTTTCAAATGAAATATAAAGTTACGCAGTATTTGAGTTCTATGTGCAAGAGTAAGTACTTTCCCTGGATGAGAAAGAATTCAGAATAATGAACACCCCTAGCATTGCCCATAGCCCAGCTCTTCACTTGCACCTATTTTGCCCTTACTCCCAAAATCTGAATCAGACCCATAATGATTAAGCTAAGTGTTTTCATCTAAAATAGCCAGTGTTACAGATGTACTGAAATGAGAAAAGGCTATGTATATATAAACAATATATCATGAATGTCAGTCTACACAAATAAGCGCATAGCAAAGCTATACTTAAAATCTTGACATCAGGGCCCTTGGTGAAGAATTAGCATTAGAATACTTAAGGTTGGGATTTGTGGTTCGGAGACAAGTCATAAAATGAATAGTAGCAAAGTTACCAGGAAATTAATGGAATTGCGTGATTTTACCAAACCATAATCTTTAAATAAATCCTCTTTAGGAACTAGGAAATAAGCTGGGTGAGATGTAGGCAGAAGAGGCAAAAATGAATTAGATAGCAGGGACAGCAGTGACTGGAATAGGTTTTCCCTGCTTTAGCAAGAATCAGCAGAACTGTGAAATCTGTGCCTGATCATGAAGTAGGATAGTTTTACTGTGGCTTATTACACTCATTAAGGCCATCAGAACACATAGATGGATATAATTTAAGCCCTTCAGATTCTCTGTGCAGCAAAGATAGCATCTGGCTCTGTGCAAAGAAGGATGGTCATGGTTTTGCAATTTGGTCTTAATTGCCAAAAGCTTAGCCCATTAGTGTTTGGGAATGTCATTTCAAGATCTCATATACATTATTTAAGTTCTCATGTCATGGCTGTAGTTAAGGCAGTTTGTATTTTATAAGCAATAGTCTTCTTTAAGCTATAGAGACTTCAAGATACAATATGTCCCCTGGAAGATCCCAGATCACATGAAAGAATTATTTCTATGTCCTTTGACATTTTTATTATTGAACTTGTATGCCTTTTTTTGTTACATTTCTATGTTTTAATTGTTATCAATAGGAGTTGTGTGGGTACCTTATTGTTTAATTACACTGGTAGACAATGAGCATGGGCATGCTTAGCTGCGTAAATTCGTTCAGCCCATACGTACGTTTGCGTATGACTGCGGTTACGTTGGAAAAAGTTAAGGTAGGGTTTGGAAAGCGTATCTTGGCAAAATACGTCCGTGCAAGGGGTGTGCCGAGGGGAGTGTAATGAATTTACACGCACGAAAATACGCTCCGCGAATAAACGTACGGCAAACGTAGTTCTGGATCTACCCCAATGTGAAGATTAGAACATATTTGATTGCTAAATCTAATAGTAGTCACCTGACCAGTAGCCACATGGTTGTGTTCTTACTACAATTGGCAAAACTTGGTTTTATCATTCAGCGTAAATATTCCATTGTTTAGCTATTAGTTTTTCAATCCCTTGACATTAAAATTTGAAATGGTCACTAAACGCACACTGCTGGAAAGAAACAACATTAGTTACACATTATGAGAACTAAACTAAATTAAGAAACAGCTCATTTCCTCTGTGCCATCAATATTTTACTCTACCATACCCTGAGCACACAACAGAGAATTAATGATTAATGTGCTGGTGTACGTCCATTATTTATATTAAATCTCCTAAAACAATCACAAGAAAGAGTGTATACCTTTTTAATGCCTCTTTATTATTGAAAGATGAGGCAAGAAGCATGGCGGATTACAGAATTTACTATGAAGCAAGGAATTTGTAGGTCATAAAATACAGGCAAATACAGACACAACTAATGGACATTGGTAATAGTCATTTGACTTTTAATACAAAAAGAAACAATGTGGAATCACCCCTTCATCCTGACTCTGTATATAACCGTTTTTCTTCATCTTAGCTTTGATTCTGACAAGGGAGCATATTAAGGGGTGGTTTGTGTATTTTCTCACTGCTTGCGTGTGTTTCCTTTGAGAATCCAAAGTCATCCCTGTAGAGACACTGTCTTATATTTTCTCTCAGCTGTATGTTACAGTACAGTATTTTGAGTAGTGTAATTAGGTGGTAAGCTACACTTGGACAGATGAATATATTTGAATATTAGCTGTAAAGTGGCATTTAATATGTTGCATGTTATAAATAGAATGTATATTAGTAGCTAACTTAACATATTGGAATATATTTATGAGACCTTCTTGCAAGTATTTTAATCCATAGCAGCAAAAAATATTAATCAACACTCAAAATCCACTTCTAGGGCCGGATCCAGACTCCTGCACGCTTTCCATATGCGGAAGACTGTCTGTCTGAATGAGAGAGGGGAGTGAACTCCCCCTGTCACTCACCTCTTTCGTCCGTAACAAGTGTGACGTACACTGCAATAAGACAGTCTTAAGTCACACTTGCGGATCAGTGGTCCGTCCGACCGCTGATCTGCTTGTAAGTGGGGAAATCCACCCCCACTGTACAATTTACATGCTTCCCCTCGTCCACCTTGGCGGGCAGAGGGGAAGCACAGCCCCTTCCTACTTAAATATCATTGTATGGAACTAAGTACTGTAAGATGGTAGGAACGTTAGTGTTATGTTTGTAACACCTTGCGTGCATACTGGGCTATCGGCAGTTGTTCTGGATCCGGCCCTTAATTGCTATTTTAATTCTAAGGGCCATATTTACAAGCTGCAGGAAAGGAAAAGTGGAGATGTTGCCCATAGCACCCAATACGATCCTAGTTCTCACTTTCCTATTACATACTAGTAAATTTCAGCTAGAATCTGATTGGTTGCTATGGATAACATCTCCAATTTTTCTTTCCCTCAGCTTAGTAAATCTGGCACCAAATGTTTTACATATTTCTCTAGAATGTACTGTGTAACTAATCAAACCGATTATTGTGGTGAACACAGTCACCTAGGTTGGTACTTATATTAAGTTATATTAGCAGCTGTTGGTGGGGAGAGTTCTACCTATTCTCCCTAAAGATAATCCAGACAAAAAAGAAGAGTACCACAGCACTAAGCCTGCTAATTGGCTTTGAATATAATTCACCAGTTTGGAAAAAACCTTAAATTACCGAGCAGTGGTAAAATAAGATTTTAATCAACAATAGTTCAGCTAAAAAACACAAAACACAACAATAACAATAAAATTGTGCACAGCTGTAATATCTTGGTTAAATTGAGCACAAATAGACGTAATGGGCAGAGTAAACCATATAAACTGTATAGGCTCCAAGAAAATATACGGGAAGCAGAGTAGAAGGGATATCCTTAAGGCTGACTATAGCCTAATATGATTGCAGTCAATTGGCCACGTTGTTAGTAGTAACAGGCTAAACGAAGCCTTGGTGATTCAAGTCAGATACCAAATCAGTGGTTAGGGGTAATGTCTCTCCCAGCTATAGGCTTAATGAAACTGCTGCATATGGTAATCCCAGAGAAGTCTCTCCTTATGAGCCCTGTGAAATGCTGAATTTGGAAGCCCGTGTGTAGCCTGAAGTTGGTAAAGTTGGCAATAAGACCGAGGCTGGCTGGGTTTAAGACGCCAGCCAGCAATGTAAGATCGGCCTATAAGCCGATCTGTGCATGCGCCGGGCAGATGTTGCTCGGGCGTCCGTAGCAATGCCGTAGTAACGCTGGAGGGGGTATCCCCCAGCGTTACTACGTTCATGTTAGTGTAGGTGGGCGGGGGAAGTTAGTTTAATGAGGGAGGGACGGAGGGCTTAGCGTACCAACGCTCCTGTGCAAGCGTATTTTCCCTTGCTTAGGCTGGCTGAAGTTAGGGTAGCCGTCAGCAGGCGTAAGCATGGGAAAATACGCTCGCACAGGGGGAGTGTCGGGCAGAGTGAACGCCGATACGCTGTGCTTTAGTAAGCACAGCGCATCGGTGTAGGTCTGGATCAGGCGTGATGTCTCTCCCAGCCATAGGTTTAGTGAAGCTGCTGCATATGGTAATCCTAGAGAAGTCTCTCCTTAAGCCCCGTGAAATGCTGAGTTGGAAGCCCGTGTGTAGCTTAAAGATGGTAAAGTCGGCAATACTCACTGCCCTTAGAGTGCTGTGCGGTCCAGGGAATAGGAACAAATCCTCCGTGGGTAGAAGAAGCAAAGAATGGATCGGAGGCCACCCGCCGTTCACGTGCCCCATGGACCGAAGACCGCTGGTGCTCAAGTGGTTTGTAGTGTACAGCTGTTACTCTGCACATGCAATTAAAATCTCCCGCTGGTACTAGTACCACTTTTTGAGAACCCCTGATATACAGTAATAAATAAATATATTTGTCTCAGTGTGTTTGTATTTCT
Organism: Limnodynastes dumerilii; assembly: GCA_011038615.1. Classification (NCBI taxonomy): domain Eukaryota; kingdom Metazoa; phylum Chordata; class Amphibia; order Anura; family Limnodynastidae; genus Limnodynastes; species Limnodynastes dumerilii. The sequence continues at coordinate 61,874 of WWET01001369.1, read as the reverse complement.
ATTGAAGTGTTTGCACAATACTATAATCTTTTTTTACTGTTTACAATACAGAGTAATATCCTACTGTTGCACAACGCATTTTGTCACTTAGATGAGAAAGTTGCAGTGGAGTCTGAAAGTTGCAGTGGAGCTGGGAGGTGCCCCTGTACCCACCTGCACTGCATCCCTTGATTACCATGTTACGCTGGCCCTGCCTCCAGGGTCAGAACTAGACTGACCTGGGCCCCATGGCAGAGAGGTGGGGCTTGAGTCTGGGTGGGAGGAGGGAGTGAACTCGTACCTTGCCTAGTGCACAAACAGTGCAAGTGCAGGCAACTGTCAGAGGCTGGCAGCTTAAAACAGTGCTATAGTCTGCTGTTTACAAATACCTTGCCAGTCTCTGACAGCTTGTTTAGAGTTCTGTGAGCGCAGAGTGGGCAGTTGCCGTGGGCCCCCCTCTCCTCTGGGCACAGTCGCACCCTTTGCTTCCACATTAGTTACGCCACTGAGTGCCTCCATTTTCCCAAAGACTGCACTATTCTCCTGAATACTCGGAGAGACACTTCAACAGTCAGCTGCCATTATACCCAATTCTCCCATAGACACTGCCCTGATTTTCCACCAATTCTTACCATTTTTCTCACAGACTGCCACAATCTCCCCAATTCTCTCACTGATGCTTTCCCAAATTGTATCTAATTCTCTCAGCTATTGCCCCCACCCCATCCAGTACTCTGATATACACAGCTTCTATTACAGTAAGAGGTTACCGTCTCTTTCCCATTTCTTTCACAGACTGCCCCCATTCTCCCAAGCACTTGCACAGAAAGTGTCACTCATTCTACTCAATTCTATTACCCGTACTCCTCCCAAGTTCACTGACACACGTATAAACTGTACACTGAATCAGACACGAGTATAAGTATTTCACATAAACTAATAATAAATCCAGAAATGTACAACCTCTTAAGAAAATGTTCAAGAAGAATGTAGTGCAGGCATGTCAAGCACAAAACCCCAGTTGGCCCAAAAAATCTAAGTCTAAGATTGTGTGAGCCACAAGAAAAGTCTTTATCCAGCTCCTAGTAATTCCCATTCATATTTCCCCAGCTCCAAGTAATTCCCATTCATATGTCCCCAGCTCCCGGTAATTCCACATTCATATGTCCCTAGCTCCCAGTAATTCCCCATTCATTTGTCTCCAGCCTCCCCATTATTCCCCATGATGACTCTCCAAATCCCAGTATTTCCCATTCATATGTCCCCAGTTCTCAATAATTCCTCATTTATATGTCTCCAGCTCCCAGTAAGTCCCCATTTATATGTCTCCAGCCTCCCCAGTATTCCCCATCATGGCCCGGATTCACAACCCCATACGTATTCCACATACGTCCTTAATTTCCTGATAGTAGCTACTACGCATGTGTAGTAACTATTTTACGTAATCTATGTATCGTTTCGTTACGTAGATTGCGTATCTTCGTAACGAAACACTACATAGATAGCTTAAAACAGTTACTACACATGCGTAGTATCTCACCACAGAAATCCAGGCACGTAAATATATTAATGAGTTGTTGTCAAATCCAGTCCAGTATCTGGATGTTTCATCTTTATCTGACTAGATAGTCTAGAAGAGCATGCAGGGGCATTTGTAGTAGGTAAAGCTGTTCATTTACGGAGCTGAACTGGTCACCAATAGGAAAAAATACAAATGTGTATTTGCAAAATAATATTTTTCTAATTAAATATTGTTCCATTTTGTATAGAGTTGTGTTATACACTCTCATCAGTCGCCCATATCATACCTGCACTATATATATATTCAGTCCATTTTCTTCCTGGAGCAAATAAGAGGGATGAGCAAAGCACTTTTTGTTATTCCAGTAGACAGATCTATTCCCTACCATGGATGATTTAGATGGATGATGAGTTATGCTGATGTGTATTAAGTGATATCACTGCTCTGAAGCACAGTGAGTTCTGTTACAGTAAGGATACTGGCTAGAGTCCTGCATAATTACTATATATCCTAGTGATATAAACATTGCAATTTTTCATTATTGCACCGTAGAAGATAAAAAAAATATGGTAATTCAATTAAGGGTTTCTAATTTACATACACATAGGGGACATTTATAAAAAGAAATACTCTGCGTTCTTTAGATTACTTATTTTTATCTCTAAGTGGGTAGAAAGTATGAGGAATCAGAGCTGGTTTTGTTTTATGCTGCATTTGCATTATTAACATTGGACAATTCAGCCAGACTAAAATGTGTTATTTCAATTTATTGGATAATAGAGAATGGAGAGAAATGTAACTCCTTCTGCTTTCAGGAAACTCCAATCACCTGTCAAGACTATGAAATAAAACCATCACTCCCAGTAAGGAGAATGAAGGTGACATGGAAGTCACCATCGAAGTCATCAGAGACTATTCCAGAAACCTGTGCGCCTATTCCCTGAAAAGAGATGGAAATGATTCCTTGTCTCTATTAGGTATTATTGTCCTGCTGGAAAACATGGATGTATGAGCTGTATTGTGGTGCTAAATCCTTAAGACTGGTTTTACCAGCAGATCCCCATGCTCTCCTAGATGTCTGAGAAGATTATGGTAAAAGACAAAATGCCTACATTGCACATGTATCATCTTACCTAAGTGGAAGAGAGAAAGATGTAACCTTAAAGTTTATCTGTCTCCTGAATGGGGCCTTCAACATCCTTGCCAAAGTATTTTCCAATCAGCTATATCCTATCCACTGCCAGCTTGTTCACTGGAACCAGACCTTTGTCAGACTGCGGGAATGTAGACAGCCTCACCTTACACAGATACATAATTCATTACAGCAAGGATCGCTGCATTCTGGGGCTCTCTTCAGCCTCGATCAGGTGAAATCACTTAATGGATGTCTGACATGAGTGTAAGAGAAGACATAGGTTATACAATTCATCACGTTGTATGACATAAATGTATGCATTTACTGAACAGATCAATAGAAATCAATGGAAAAAGAAAACTCTGTACATCAGGTCAAACTGCCCATTTGAAATGTCTCTCCACAGTCACACATTTCCCATATAAACATCATACAGTATATACTAAAATATATCTTTATATATCCTCTTATAAAACTATAGAAAGCCTATATCTCTGTACATGCCAAGATTTGGCTAATAGCTTAACCTTATACTAGCATATAACAAATACTTGCCTATGTAATAGCTTTACAGTATATGTGTATAGATAGCATTAAACATTTGTTTTTTACACATATGAGACAATCCCTTAAGCCACACACTAGAGCGATAATCAATAGCATGAAATCCCTGAAAATCTTCACAATTTTTCCGCTAGATTTCCAAACCATAACGGCGCCATACACTACACTATTTTCAACCTATAATCGTCAGAAAATGTAAGAAACTTAAATTTCTCATCTGCTTTTATCATTCCTAAAAAAAGCATTTGCCCATACTTCCCGTACTAACGTCACCAGAATTTTATCGGTGAATATTTCACAATTATCGTGAAATGTCCATGAACTGTATGATTCATATCATTTTAATGGCTGCTTTGGCTCGATTTATATCAAACATGTCAAAAGATCTTGGCTGATTATTGGATGATCGGCCAATGATGATCGGGCCGATACTCGCTTTAGTGTATGGCCAGCTTTAGACTTATGTATATAGGCTGATTGACTCGATTACCATACAATGGGTGGTAAGCTTTCCACTTGTCTTAAGGTAACAGCAACTCAAAATATATAGTATCCAAAAATATATTTCTCACAGTCATCAAGATTTTAATGGCTTAATATTGGTTCTTCAAAAACAACCACACATGAAAACTTGCAAACCATGCAGCCAACAAATATAGAATGCAGCTAACTTTCCTATGCCTGACCTTTCACTTGGCTCATTTGACTTCCAAAACATTTGGATCATGCACAGAGCTCTGCCAATGCTTCAATGAATAGACACACTCTAATATTTTAAAGCTTACGCTCATGCTTTGATTGGCACTTCTGCCTGGCTCCTTATCTCTCTCAACCTCATCTTTTATGTATTTAGCTCCCGTCATACAGCAGTATAGATAAAACAAAATGACAACACAAAAAGGAGATAAGTATATAAAAGGGGTGTCTAGGCATCTATACAGAGAGAGCAGAGGAAAACTTTCAGATCTGAAAGCCTCTCAAGTAGATGGAGTCTTTACAATGATCTATTAAAACACAAAAGGAGTCGAAGAGACTAGTAAACCAAATAAAGCCCAGGCAGCGGCAAATGAAGAAAAGCTGGCGGGGCACAGAGGACTGATGATGAATTACCGGTTTATCTTTTAAGTGTATAAAAATTACAAAAATATGCCGAGCCAGCACAGTTCTTACAAGTCTAAGAGCTAAGTTAGCAGCACATAATCAAATGAATTTTCAAGATGTACAATAAACTGTTATCACCCCACGAAGGTTAAGAAATCTTGCATAATGTCTGAAAGTAAACAATAAAAATGTCTGATGAACACAGCAGATGGCGAAATGTTTCATTGCAAAATACTGGCTGGAATTTAGGAACTAGGAATAAACACCATCCAACCATCACAGACATACGATGGAATGCTCAGTGAGTATACTATTAATATTAAAAGGTAACTATATGAAATGATCACAGTTGACCGGATCCACAGCTTAAAATAAGAGGTAGACAACAAAAACAGGTAGAATTTTACAATTTGGTAAGACCATATTGAATTGCTGAAGAGGCAAATTGTATCTGCTTTAAACCATAGTTGCCTACTTTTGCAAATGAATATCAGGGAGATTGTAAGAGCACTATGAAGGCGCTGCACCAAAGTGGTGTGTCCTGTAGCGCCAAAGAGGTGTGTCCTGTGAATAGCTCCACCCATAGGTGTATCTAGCACTGCCAGGCAAGCTATTTTACAATAAAAATGTCAGTATTTATTGATTACTAAATTGTCAGTGAATACTTTCATTACTATCTTTATAGAAAAGGTAAAAGTGCCACTGCCGCTGATTAACAAGTTTCTTTCATTACATCTTGGCCTCCATGAAATTGGTCATCTCCATAGACCTCAATGGATGAAATTAGAATCAGGGAGATTACCAAACACTTCAGGGAGTCAGGGAGATCACCCAATCTTCAGGGAGTCTCCCTGATATTCAGGGAGAGTTGGCAACTATGCTTTAAACATTGTTAGAGGTAGGTGGTGAATAGGTGATGTTTCCTAGCCCAAATTTACATAACAGTTTCAAAGTAAACATGGTAAGTATCCCTGTGTATTAAGCAACAGCAAGCAATTTACCCGGTGGATGTTCATTTTATAGTGTAAGTCGCCTCATCAAGAGTTTTGACAGCAGTGCAAGCAAAACATTGAAAATGTTCTCCCTACGCAGAGTTCCGTAAGTAAGTCATGAATAATTCATGGTTTAAACAGATATTTACACAGTGAGGATGGTAGATGGCAACATCAATTTACTATCACCCATAAAAATGCTTGAATCACTAGGTATCAATTATATATATTCAGTAATATAATATACATTAGTTTATAATTTTCTGCTATGCTTTGTAGTATTTGGGGAAATGATTATGTTATGTCACTGGTTTATGATGTCAGTGCATGTTTGATAAAATTGTTATTTTAATAATAAATGATCATCTTTATCTTTGGCCTTTTACAAGGACAAGTGGGCTTTACTCACAAGCTTACAGAAGATATGGAAATAGCTAATATGATATGCAGACCATATCATATGGTGGTATTAGTAGTAGTAGTATAGTATACTTTAGTATGTCATTTTAATATTATGCAGGATTATGTTTTCTTGGTCTGTAATTTTATTGATTGTTGCTGCAGACACCTTAAAAAGCACAAAATGCATGATGGCCAGGACAATCATTTGTGTTTGCGTATGTGTATAGCACAACAAAAATATTAAGCCTGTCAATTAAAGTTATACATTCTGTTTAAGATCAGTTTGGTATTAAGGGACTATGCCCATTAAGATGCAGTAAAGCTGGCCATACACTAGGGCAATTATCGATCTCAGCAGGA
>WWET01001369.1:38359-55782 GCA_011038615.1 Limnodynastes dumerilii | reverse complement strand
ACGATAAAAGGGATGACTTTCTCCTAGGGAAAGGTCCCAATATTGGCACCATACACTTCTCCTGCTGAGATCGATAATCCTAGCAGGAGAATCTTGCAGCTGCAGTCTTCTTTGATTGGCTGGGTCTCCTGTTAATTTCAACAAGAGACCCATGTAGCTAGCCTATTGGCTAGCTGCAAAAACAAATGGCAAAAATTGTGTAAAGCTGGCCACACACTAGAGCGATAATCGTTCCGATTTAGGAATTATCGTGGATTGGTCGAATTATCGCTGTAGTGTATGGTGCCGATAATTGACTGAAAAGGGCGATAATCAAAAAAAAAGGCTGCCGTCAGATAATCTGATTGGGTGGTTTGCAATAAAAATTATCGTTTATCGTTAGCAAGTGTGGGCATTTCCGATAATCGTTAATTTTTCTGCTGATTTTTCCTGACTTTATCCCCACCCCTGTAGGATGTGGCTATGCTGATGTAGATATCGTTCTTCCTGTTTATCTCTCGTGACCCGTAATGAAAGATGGCGTCTTGTAATGACTACAGAATAAAGTACCTGCATGTCTGGTAAAGAAAGCTATGGGCATATATCAATGTGCAGCTGCGCACGAACTACCAAAAGACCCAAGATATATATGGATTACCATTAAAGACAGATGAAATAAACAACATGAAAAACCAGTACCCAGACTACATGTATAACTAGAAAATGACCCAAGAAATATATATGGTTTACTATTAAAGACATATGAAATAAACAACATGAACTACAGAAATCGTTGCAAACGAAGACTTTCCATTTCCGCCTAAAATCCTCTAATGCTGCTGTCAATACACCAGATTTTAACAGTACAAATTTGACAAATTTCATTACATTACAATCATAGAACAAAAAAACTTGCAGCCATTGATACACACAAGCAAGCAACAGTTATGCAATTGTGCTGATTGTGCCACTACTATTTATACTTCTGGTTTGCAACTCACACCAAAATAATTGGTACAAAGGCAAGGCATTGTAGGTAGATGTTTGGAAACAACTGAAGAACACATACATTAAGGTGATTTTGGAAAACATCATGAGTGACCAGACAATTATTTACACTATTTACATGAAAACCGTGATTTATTAGACAGGACATTGTGAAAAGGCCTAATTTAAAATGCATTGGCTAGCATGAGTTTTAGTTTCTACCTTCCTCAACAAGCAAGATAGCTTTAGCAATTCAGAAAATGCTTACATTATGAATATTTAATGTAAGGACACTGCGTCTTCAGGCTGCAATGCTGTGACAGTAGCCCAATAATTGAAAATGCCCATACCCTACAAATTAAACAAAAATCTAAAGATCAAATAATCATACCAGAGCGATTGATCTTTGCAATGATTATTTGCCTGATCAAACGATAATTGGATGATCGGGCAAATAATCACACTAGCTTTAGTGCAATAAAGTGTGCAAATGGTGCATTTTAACAAGTCGCCTATAACAGCTCACATAAGATTGAGATGTGCACTTTGTGTTTGAAATGCAACAAATGTGCTAAACTAGATAGAAAAGAAACTCTTGAATACAATGCTTTTCTTCAGCCCATGAGTCTGCGTGGAGCCTGCTGACATAGCTTTGTACTCCTAGCTCTGAACAAATGATGGGTGCTGCCTCTAGGAGAGATACCAGGGCAGCCTGAGTCCAAGACTCATTGACATGACTTAATTGTTTCTTTAGCTCAAAAAGCTTTTTACACAGAAATCCCAGAAGCACAATACAGGTTAGAGAATTGTATTAGAGGAGCGGAGGAAATGATGGCTGTCAAGTATAATCTATTTTAAAAAAAGGACCACAGAAGAAGATATTCCTATTTACCCACTCACAGGGCTACAGGAATCCCTTAGGGAAAAAAACATACATCTCACAACATTTAAACCAGATCAGACTAACCTGTGGCCATCGCTGCTGCTATGAAGCCACAAGTCCTGCTAACTGCCAACACCTTGTACTTTCACAACTGTGCAGTTACATGATATACAGGCCATCCATGTAAACCAATCACCGATACTGTCCTGTATTCAGCCTAATGCTATTACCATTCTATTGCTTGGTCTGCTGCCTAACACAGTGCAACTAACAAACATCTATTAAAGCAATTTAGATGGATAGATATGGCACCACAGTTCTTCCTAGATGGGGCACAATAAAACCATTTTTATTGCCGTTACACTGATATGTCAATACAGTTTATAAAACCACATTTCCAGCGTGCATTGACTCATCGTGATCAACAATGATACATTTGCGCTCTACTAACATTCATCCAATTTAACTTTAATTTATTGCACATTTTATCCTGCAGAATATTGATTGGGGATTACACATCAGAGTGCAGTCACCAGCAATTGGCAGGGCTTTTTGGAATTGATGCTTGTAATAGAATCTGCACAAAGGATGGAAACACTCAGCCCTGTAGCTGCATGTCTTATATGAATGGCCTAACCAACAGAAAACCACCTTCCCAAATGGGATTTAATGCTTGTATTGCTACAGCCTGTGAGTTTTATGCCTAAGGCAAACATGACTAAACTCTATGTAACACTAAATACCAAAACAAACATTAATGAGAGTTCTATCTGACTCTGTTCCCGGTCTGGTAAGTTTACATACCATGATGTGATCCCTTTAAATAGCTGAAGAGATCATCCAAAAGTGAACTGTGCTACTTCTGGATAAGATTGCAGCTTGCAAACACATGGGAGGAGGTGAATGACTTATGGCCTGAGCTCCAGCACTACAGGGGGCAGGATCCTCTTTTAACACCACACACCACATGATGAATGCAATTTTAATCCTTTTGAAGTCACTAAAAGTCTGTTTGTTTCTTCCAGGTCTTCATTGTAGATCTTGAAGTGATCCTAAAGTAAACACAAATAAGACTGCAAGTGATGACATGATGTTGCCCTACTACCTCCCTTTTCCCATTGCTATCTGACTGAGCCAACATGCAGTCTTGCCATTTAACCTGATCTATCAATCTCCTATATTCTGAAAAGAAACCACAGAAACGCCCAGTTGTGGCACAATATAACAATATAAACTACAGTCTTGTCAGCAGAGGCCTCTAACCTCTTGGTAATACCCAAGATCTTGGACCAGTTTCAGACTCCAAGACACGTAGATACAAAAACTCACTTAAAACTTTGAGGGTGCAGATCTGTATAGTACAGAGGGTGCTTACCAAGTCATCACTGTACTATTATTATACTTATTATACTTTCCATCCTCTTCCTACATAGCGGAGTTGCTCTCTCTTTCCCGTCCTGTAAACGATCCCAGAAAAGAACGCTAAGGGCTAGATTTACTAAACTGCGGAAAAGCATAATTGGAGATGTTGCCAATAGCAACCAAATTTTAATTGTGACTTCCCTATTATACACAAGAGAATGTCATATAGAAGTTGATTGATTGCTATAGGCAGAGTCTCCATTTTTCTTTTTCCGCAGTTTAGTAAATCTAGCCCCAATCCATGCTGGGAATTTGTCACTTGCACATATGCGGCCTCTCTAAACCTAGAAAATTCCCCTGTATCGTAAGTCTGGATCCATCCCATACAGAACTTCTTCCCAATTTGTAATTGTTCCAGAATTTGCTGATCTTATCTATATATATATCAACAAAAGAAAAAACGAGTATAAGATAAAAAAAGAGTATAAGTAAAGCAAACACCACAAAGCTGAAATTAATTATTTCCTAATGCCTTATAAAGAGATCCTATTTAATCTGTTGGTTGTGTTAATTGTAAATATTACTCCAAACACTTGTATGGATATGTTATCTGACTTACCAGTATTATTGTATTGCCCAGGAGGGGTGGGTTGGGGGTGTTTATTCTAGTGTATACAGGCATTTGGCAAACAGTAGCATTTTGCAATAGGAATGTTTTTATTCTGCTCACCCAGAGAATGATCAAATATCTATGGGAATAGCCAAAGTACAACAAAAGTGTTTGAGGAATGTGCAAAAGGCGTTGTAAGCTATATTTAGTTACATGAATTAATTAGCATTTTCTAATATCACAAAATCCACATTAGGTAGTCATTGTCATAAAAGTATATTTATTAACAGGTTTTTATATAGCACAAGCATTTGACAAATAAACAGGTTACAAAGATATAAATATGGGGATAGACAACATCAGTCATATGTGTATTATTATCTTTTATTTCTATATCAGCAGCTTATTATGCATTACTGTAGCATCATATTATGTTTAATCATTCATATCCATCCAGTCCCAGCGGAATTTACAATCTAATTTAACTATCCCAGACACACAAACACAGATGCACACATGAGAGCCAATTTACTTTTTAAACTAATTAACCTAGCAGTGTTTTCATGTACTATGGTAGGAAACTGCAGCAGCTAGAGGAAACCCAGGTGAACACAGGGAGATCATGTAAATTCTATACAGGTAACTACATGGTAACGGGTGATCACAAGGTCCCTGCACTGCATGGCAGCTATGGCAAACATCCGTGGAGCCCATCATCTAAGAGTCAGAAGAGCGAACAAGAAAGTCATTTGAAATATTAGTAAGGGTTTATATGTAGTTGCAGAAGTGTTTTCCTATACCACTATAAATTTGACAAATGCCTGTACCCCTCAGCGGGGCTTTATGGTCTAATTTGTATTATAAAGCCCCAAGTCCTATTGCACAGTTCCGCGATCATTGTAAACATTGTGAAATGGACAATGCAACTTACCTCCACAGTCTGCTTTCCTATAGTATAATTGCACAGTGAGGTTGCGACTTGAGCAATTATAAACAACAATACGGCACCGGGAACCACTTGCTCATTTGGGGGAAATCTAAAAACATTGTAAAGTATGCCTCACTACATGACTGCTAGTATGCATCACTACATGACTGCTAGTATGCATCACTACATGACTGCTAGTATGCATCACTACATGACTGCTAGTATCCATCACTACATGGCTGCTAGTATACATCAGTACATGACTGCTAGTATGCATCACTACATGACTGCTAGAATACATCACCACATGACTGCTAGCTTTCTCCTGCTCCTGGTACATCTTCTGTAATATGCAGCAAGTCGTCACATACTTATATACTTTCTCTATGCAATGGTTCCCTCACAGCTGTAATTGACAGTTTAGTGCTGTTGTTCCTCGTGGAAGGCTGAGAGACAGTTAAAACAAAGAAGCAGGCATTAGCTCTTCAATGTATGCGCAGGGCAGCCGCTGGTCTAAGCATGCACGTATTAGTTGTGCCAATCTGCACAAGTGGCAGATGGAGGGGCCCCTTAAACTGGTAAGGGAGCCCCTATGTATGTGTATCCTTGTACTGCACATGTCTAGAACAAATATGTACACAGTTGCAAAACTTCAGATGTGAATACAGCTTGCTGTGGCAACTGCGTGCCTACAATATGGGTTTCAGAAGGGAAGGGTGGCCTAACATTGTCAATGTACAGTAAGTGCACACCATAACGTACCTTGTTTGAATGAGACAGATTTAAGCACTTAGGGCCTGATCCAGACTGAATAATGACAGCCTATATATATGCATGCAGTGTGCATAAGTCAGGCTGTGGGAGTGCACTATGCCTGCGCATACCAGATGTTGCACATCATAACGTTGATTGGATGTAACTTGTTTACATACGATTAAAAAATGATATTGCGTGACATCATAACACATGGCCGAATACACGCATTGTGTGCAGAGGGAGGCATTTAAATTATACAGTATGGGCTGGGTTAGGCACTTACATACAACAAGGCATTACGTACAACCATAGACACACAAGGAAAAGTTAAGGCAGGGTTCTGAACACGTAAGTCAGCAAAGTACGTGAGAGGGGAGTGTCAGGGGGGGTGCTTTATCTTCTGTAGTGCATAACTTAGGTACGTAAAATGATCTTAAGTCTGGATCAGGTTATTTACTAATTAAGCAAATATATTTTATGAAATTTTAAGAAAAGCCAGAGTATACCAATTAAGCTGGGTACACACTTGTCCATTCATCCTGAGATCCAACTCTAGACCAATCTGTTTGCACAATCCTCTTTGAGAAGTACAACATCCGATATACGTGTGCACCCCTGTCCAGTATTACTGCAGATCTATGATCACCATCTGCTGAAAGGATCATGTCACCGTACACACTCTGGAAATCTTTGGCTGTGCAGCTGCTTATCACAGACATGTTTACATAAGCATCGGAAGAAGATCTGGACATACCAGTTGCAGGAGTGTACACACTTGTACATATATTGAGTCATTGGCAATCTGGCCTCTTGATTTTTGAGCTTACAAATCTTTAAACCCGATCAGGATTTGATAAAAAGAGCATTGGTGTGCATACACACTTATCCAGCATAGGCAGCATGGTGGCTCAGTGAGTAGCTCTGAGGTCATAAGTTCAATTCCCAGATACGGGCCTTTTCTGTGTGGAGTCTGCATGTTCTTCCCGTGTCTTTGAGGGTTACCTCCAACATGCCAAAAAATATGCTAGTAGGTGAATTGGTTGCCTACAAATGTAACCCTAGTGTATGTGCGTGGTAGGGAGTGGGGCTCCAGAGGGTGAGGACTAATGCAAGTGGCAATTGTTCTCTGGCTAATATCTGGAGGGTAGTGGTTTCAGGGGAAGCTTGAGGAAGGGTTGCACCCCACTAAGGGGCAGAATGAATGGGCCAAGTGGTTCTTATCTGCCATCAAATTCTATGATTCTATGGGCAAAATGGTAGGTTATATATAGATTGGATGAAAATTGGACAAGTGTGTACCTAACTTTACAGGTATAATGCTACAGAGCTGTTATTAACATTCACCAATCATTTTACACTCTGTATAATAGAAGAAAATAATTTTTCTACAGTGTCAGATCTTTTTGTCATCAAATAATTGTATTATACATTTATTGTACAAATATTGGAGGACACAAGCCATTCAATGTGAAAATAGAATCTATAGAAACATTACTCAGGGTCAACGGGTCACAGAGCAAACATAGGTGGGGTCTGGTGATGCAGCTGCATCATAATCTCACAGAGGATCCTTCTCCCCACTTTACACTAAAGAGAACAGAACATACTATCTCACCCGATAGTAACCCGCTCTCAGAGCAGAGCGGGAGCTTCATTCACAGTGTAAGCACCGCAGTTGCAGATTTTTCTTGGGGCCCCCACACTGTCTGCCCTTTTAGAAGCTACACGTGTAAAGCAAATGCATACTGATGTACAAAATGAAAATATATGTGTGTAAGGGTATTTTTCTTTAATAGCAAAATGCAATGCAGTCGCAATCTAGGTGTCTTTTCTCTACTACACTACATGGTCTAGTGCACGTTAAAGGAATATGAGGTCTACTCTGGTCATTAAAATGGTCAGCACGAACCTGTATGCTTACATTCATTAAGTCACATTTCACTGATTGTCTGTCTCTTTTTGCACATGCCAGAAAACCCATCCTTATTTTCCTCTCTTCAAAAGGCCTTTTGCACATTACCTTAAGCCATGGATTTTTTTGTGTTTGTCAACAAACATTACGGGTCAGGATGAACCATTATCATTACTGCTGAGACATTTGTTGTGGATTCTTTATGCTTGACCTGAGGGTATGAACAAGCAGAATCCTGCAATACCTTTGTCAATCCTTTTTTCTCTCTGTAAGCTCCCCTGGGAGATGTACGGATTTTTAATCAAGTAAAATTGAAGAAAAGATTTTTGGGAGCGCAATATCTTTTGTGACAGGTTTTCCATCATGCACCGATAACATCTTTCTTCTTCGACTCCACTGTCCTGAGTTAGGCAGAATATTGTATTTTAATAAATTTATCAAAGATATAAAATCATATCTCCAACTTTTGTAACTGCATTTTGCCAGCAAAACTGTTTTCTGAAAAGGTTATCACAGCTGGCATGGGTAATACCATCAAGTGTGTACAGCTAGACATGCTGTGCTTATACAGTGACCACCGCGTACACCTATAGCCAAAGGTAGTTTATGTAATCGCACAATCTACGGTATTAGCAGTGATATAGGGCAAGTGTGTGGCCTTAAATCCCACCAAGATCAGATAAAGTCGATTGGTATAGATGAGATCATTTTTGGACGTATTTTGATAAATGCAGTTGGAGGATGACTGTAATCAACCTGTGTCTATCTTACAAGTGCACTGAAAGAGCCAGAAGAGGTTTCCTGGACTGTCACATGCACAGCCAAATCTAGATAAGGTGTATAAAGATCAGGCACCAACCCTTTATAAAGGCAAGAATCAGCGATGTACTGATATCTTCTAACGCTTGTGATCCATTTAACATATGAACTGAGCTTTAATTGTGCTGTTTGTAGTGTTTAATTTAATCAAAGTTTTATGTGGTAGATGTGACATTTACACTTATGCACAGTGCTTTACATATTTCAGAAAAAAATGATATACATCTTTACATTGGAGAGATGCAACTGGAATAATAGCTTGGTCGCATAAATAAGTGGGTTTGCAAGCTTTGGTTATGGCTACAGCCTTTTCAGTCATTAAGGGCTAGATATTATTGTGTAAAAATGAAGACGTTGCCCACAGCAACCAATCAGATTCTAGCTAACATTCTCTATTATGTAAAAGGACAATATGAGCTAAAATCTGATTGGTTGCTATAAGCAACATCTCTACTTTTCCATTTTCACAGTTTAGTAAAATAGTAAGAATATGGGCTAATGTAAAAAAAATATAATAGAACCAACAACAACCATGGCTGCTTATCCACATACACATTTGTAGAACCATCTATAGTTTGCATTTGATATGCTGGAAACACCATTCTCCTCCAACTACCAACCCCTGAATTTGCAGATGGGCTTAAAGGGTTTATTGCACCAGTTATGCCTCAGGATCAGTTCATTAGTATTATGTGTCCTTTGTAAATGAAGCCTAATGTCTGCCAAGAACATGAGATTGTAAATCCAGATTTAATTTAAAACATGTTATTTATTTTTACCACTATAATTTATATGTTCTTGAATTAAAGTCGTTCTCCTTAACACATTGTGCCAGTGACATCTGGCTGACTAACAGTCACAATGGAAATGTTTTGCCCTAGACAATACAAAAGACTGATTACTACATTCTGCATTCCTTTCCAAAGCCCTCCTCAAGTCTCACTCTACTCTAATTATTAGTTTACACCTCTGTCCCTGAGGGATTCTGGGATAAAAACACACCAGGAGCACAGGAAACCAGGGCAACAAAAGGTGTTATAAAAAAATCAGAGGCTAAACATGTTCTAATTTCAGGTAAATATTGAACATAGGACACCTGGTGAGCAGAGCTTTTGTCGTGTGATTTATAGAATTAGCTGGCAAATTAACTTTTATGTGGCTCAAATGTCCTTTCCCATTTGCTCTTGGTGCTGGAGTTTGGCATTGATGTAGCACATCTGCTTCTAAGTTTTGAAAGCTTCCTATGTCATCTGCATTAGGCTGGTGGTCTATACTCAGATAAATACATGGGCCACTATAAAATGTGTGATGCAATGAATGAGCCAAAGAAAAACATCTTGCTATATGATATATGTGTGAAACTGAAGTACGTCAACTGCACAAAATAAACAAATAGCTTAGCCTTTGCTTTAGGGAAAAAACTGAGTAACTGAAATTATTGTTGACTATTATGAAAAAAAATTTTTTTATGTTTAGACATTTCAATGGTGGGTTTTCTGCGTACTCTTGTTGGTTCTTTGGTATCACTGCAGATAATCGGAGTCAATGAGATTAGGTATGTAGTAGCTTTCACTTATAACTGCATACTCCTATTGGTTCTTTGGAATCACTGCAGATAATCAGACAATGAGATTAGGTACACAGTAGCTTTCTCTTATGACTGCAGGTTATGCACACACCCCAAGGCAATGCATGTCACCACCACAAATGCTGTCTGTTAGAAGTAGAGACAGCCAAAAGCTAAGTTTTGGCTGTGTCTATTTGGAAAAGGTAGTCATTTTAGATCATTTTTTTCTGCCGATTGTCTTACATACTTATTCAATTTTCGCAAATAAGGGGAGGGTTAGGGTCAGGGTTATGGAAAGGGTTGGGGTAAAATTTAGATTTACCATTTGCTGCTCTGGGGATCGATTGCTTTGCCTCTGCGCGACAAAAGCAACCGTATTCCCACCCAGCTCGGGACTGGCTGGGAGAGACCGGCCCTATCGAAAAATGGCTGCGTGTAGGGGCGAGCCACAACCATCCAAAGATATATCATGACTGATGGGAAGGAAGAATAAGGATAGACGCTGAAGCCCACTAGTTGCTCAGTGCACATGGACGGTGGAATGAAAGCATCAAGGTGCAAGCCAACCCTGTGATATTGGCAGACAGATATAAGACCTTTGGCTAGATTTACTAAGCTGCAGGTTTGGATAAGTGGAGATGTTGCCCATGGCAACCAATCAGATTCTATCTCTCACTTTTCTAATAAATACTAGAGAATGTCAGCTAGAATCTGATTGGTTGCCTTGGGCAACATCTCCACTTCTCCAAACCCCCAGCTTAGTAAATCTGGCCCCTTGGGTTTGTGGGAAACTGAAATCGTTTAATAAGATTCAGTAGAGATTAATCTGCAAAGGTTCAAGGAAACATTTCTAATATTTTAATAAATCAATCTGTAAATCACAAACAAAAAAATAATTGTCTTAGCCTAATTAAAATGAATCAGCATAATAAGGGGACATCAGATTAATCTCCTTTTTATTTTAATTACATTTGTTCATTTGTTCATTCTTTTTAACTAATGCCTTCATAATATGGTTTTGATTATACGTTAAAAGACACAAACACTTAAAAAATTGTTTTCATTTAACATTCATTTCCCAACTGTGCCTTATTAATGATGCATCTTTTAAAAATATCTCCCCTGATGTAGAGTATTTTTGTCCTGACAGGTGAATTCTGTTCTGACCAATCGGAATGAAGTTTCCATCATACCCTTGAGTTGTATTTAGGAATTTTGAAAACAGTTTTGGCCACGTACGAAAGTTACAGTAGGCAGCTCGGCTCTGCATTCTTGTCTGTGCAGGTTGATGGAATTCTAGTGTTATGCTGAATGGACACTGTCAGGGCTCAGTGTGTTGAGCTTTGATGCTTTACACGTGCAGAAAGAGAAAAAAACCACAACAAAAAACAGCATTATGACTGTTGCACAGCCTCCACTAGTACATAAATATGTTGTTTCAATTCTTATAGCTAAAAGGCTGGGAGCGGGGGAGGGACGAAGGCACATACTTATCTATTGAATATAGGGTTAGGAAAGAAAATGTTATACACTTACTATACACTTACTATCACATTGTTGTCAAACAAAGACACTCTGTTGGTTCCTAGTGTTCCTACTGTTCAGCAGAGAAGCCTTGTAATTGGTGAACAGCTTATCACGTATCTGCAGATATTTGTAATCTAATTTTTATTTTAAAGATAGAAGTTCATGATTGGTAACTGAGTAATGGCTAGAGTGCCAGGCCATGTCTTGTTTTTTGTAGAAATTCCCCTTGCCTTGTGCACCGGTCATATATATTACTTTATAAACTGATTTGTAGCGGCCTCCATTTTGGATATGTGGTTTATATATATATATATATATATAGATATATATATACACACACACACACACACACACACACACACACACTGGAATAACAGAATGTAGCTCTCTTTATTATAGAATGTCAGAAATACACAGGATATCTGCAGGTGATTTGAAAGGAGAACTGAGAAGCATTAGCATCTGAATAGCACATAATTAGTCACAAATGAGTTGGTTATTTAACAATTACATGTAATTAAATTGCAACCGCAGCCCACTACTTTGATTCTTCTTAACTTAATACATTAAGATCCGGAAAAAGGAATCATTAAGAAATAACTGTGGAAATCTCTCTTCCTTGTTTGCTCTGTTTTATAGATTCTACTACATATCTGAGCAACTTACACGCTCAGCACTTTTGGCTCCTAAGTGACATGATATGAGACACAGCAAGAAAATAAAACAGCAAACAAATACTTTTTGCAACGTTGGAATCACACACCATGATTGAGGATCCATTATTTATATCCACTGGGTTTTGGTGGCCTTATATGTAGCTTTATTTTGTCTTGTTTTCTTGTGTCCAAAGACCATCAATAACACAAGTGATAAATTATGCAAATGGAAGAAAGTCATTTAACACTTGACATGTTTTAGGCATGAACAAGGACACCCACAGACATAAATGTAGGCACAGTGGTGCTTAACTAATAAAAATTACATCACAAATAAATCATTGTAGGGGTCACCTAAAAATAAAGAAAGGCAATGCCCCAGCAACACTGCCATTACAGTTACAGACTATAAAATTCTATATGTAAAATAAAACGCAGAAAAGTCTGTTACACATATTTGCAAATATATGATAAGCCACCACCGTCAAGGCCTTTCTGCATATGGTGGTCCTAACTAACAATGTTGGGTTATATATATATATATACATCCAAAATGGAGGTTGCTTCAAATCAGTTTATAAAGTAATATATATTGCATCAATTTATAGCAGGGAGCCTGCAAATCTCCTGCAAGTGACTTGAGGCACGTGATTTCATGGAAACCACGGCCTTAAGTCCTGCCCCCCTGCCTAGCAACACTAGGGACAGGGATGGACTTGATGACGCAATTTGCGCCATCAAGACCCGTCCCGATCACTATCGTAGCTAAAACCGGGTATTAGTTAGGGATGTGGCTTAATGACACAATTTGCATAAATCACGTCATTAAGCCCGCCCACTGCATGCATCTATAGCTTCCCTCTGGGATCTCCCGGAGGGAAGCTGTTAAAAGTCGGCAACCCTGATTTATAGGTTACATATCTGTTACATATATTAATATCTGTTAAAGCAGATTACCCCTGCCTTCATGCACCTGTTTGCAATAAATTGAACAATCACCATTTTGTGTCATCTGTAAATAACACAGGACAAATTAGATTTTTTAAAACCACCTTCTGTATTTGAAAAGTGGACTTGATTTAACCAGAAGTGCAGGACACGAGGGTGATATTGGGTGTCTAAATCTGTCTACTCTCTATCCCCAACTCATTGTTTAATGGCTACACACTACCAGCATCTCAATCTCTCAAACACCCAGCACCCATCCTAATAGGGCAAATTAATGATGTAATATTCAGTGCAGTCTAAACATGGACTGTCCTACTGCTCACATAAATAAAGAAAACCCTTGGAGTTTGATGTCTACACTCCACTAATACAACTAAAACCCTCCACTTACTACAAAACAAAACAAAACAAAACACAGAAAGTCATAATACCCTTCTCTGCTCCAAGCTATACATGTTTAGTTCCTCTGGCCTTTCTTGGTATGATTTGTTACACAGTACATGGACCATTTTAGTTGCTCTTCTTTGCACAGTCTCTAATATATTTATGTATTTCTAGAGATGTGGCCTCCAGAACTGATCACAGTATTCTAGGTTGTACCAACGTTTCCAGCTTATTTAACAGTCTGCGATGTGGCACAGTGTCAAAACCTTGCTAAAATCTAGATAAGCTATGTCTATAGCTCCCCCTTTATCTAATAGTTTACTGACCCAGTCAAAAAATTCAATAAGATTTGTTTGACATGATCTTCCCCCAGTGAATCCATGCTGCTTGGGATCCTGTAAGTTACTGTATTTAAGATACTGTACAATTTTTTACATTAACAGTGTTTCCATCAATTTTCCTACTACTGATGTGAGACTTACTGGTCGGTAGTTTGATGCTTCTTCCCTACTTACACTTTTATGCAGAGGGATGAAATTTGCTATTTTCCAGTCCTCTGGAATCATCCCAGTTATTAGCGACTGGTTGAATAATTCAGTCAATGGTTTTGCCAGCAACCCGCTAAGCTCTTTTAGTAGCCTAGGATGTATCCCATCTGGTCCCATTGATTTGTCCACTTTTAGCTTTGAAAGTTCCTTTGATACCTGCTCCTCAGTGAAAGTAGTAGTAATTGCCCCCATTGTAATAATAGCCTTCCCATTTAAAAGTGGTCCCTTCATCTCTCTTTCTTTTGTGAATATTGAACAGAAATACTTGTTAAGCCCTTTACCCTCAACAAGAATCCCACTCTCTGTTTTGAGCCTTACTATACCCTCTTTAGTTTTTCACCTTTCATATATATACCTAAAAAAGCTTTTGTCCCTTTTTTGTACCAAGTGGCCCAGTTTTCCACCAGTTTGGACTGGATTCTCACTTGAGAATTTTTCTTCTTACGAGCGTAGTTTTAGGTGCAGAGCTACTATGCATGCGTAATAACTATTTTACGCTATCTACATAACATTTCGTTACATAGATTGCGTACATGTGGTCTTTAAAGATTGCATGTACGCAATCTATGTAATGAAATGTTACGCAGATAGTGTAAAATAGTAACTTCACATGCGAAGTAGCTCTGCATCCAAAACTACGCTCGTAAGAAGAAAAATTCTCAAGTGAGAATCCGGTCCTTTATGCCTTTGCTGCCTGGATAATCTCCTTCTGCTATGCAAAATACTCCTCTCTGTCATCATTATTTTATGGTTGCTTACAATTCCGAAAGGCCATCTTTTTTATTTTCACTATACTTGCTACTTCTTTTGTAAACCACATTGGCTTTTTATTTCTAGGGTTTTTTCAAACCTTTCTTATACAAAGGTCTGTTCCTAAAGTCTAGCACCTTTGTCTTTGTGTAGTAAGGGTCTCTCTCTCTCTCAGTCATTATACTAACCCATACTGCTTTATGCTTATTGGATCCTAGGTTCTCACCATCACTTAATTCTAAGATTCTGTCACCATTTGTAAACATAGGCTATGAAGACAGCAGGTTAACTCATTGAGTCCATACCTGTGAATAGCACCCAAACCCAAACCTAGAGGACCATCAACGACCAAGTCCTGCTTCATGGGAGTGTTCCACTGCCACCACATTCTCTCTTTTGATCACATCTTGCTGCACTAATGTACAAATTGAGGCAACGTACCTAAAGGGAGACAGAAGTTGAAAAGAAAATCACCAAAGCAAGGCAACACTAGGGTACTGAAAGGATGGGAGATAGGGAACTCCGAAGAGAGAGGTCCAGCTCTCTGTTTGGGCCTCTTATAATCTAACCCCAACTTTTCTAGATGCTAGAGTATATTTAGTAAGTACTCTTACATATAGAAAATAGTCTGCCCTGTGTCCTCCCTTTCATAAACAAATGATATAACAGAGAGAGGTAGTAAATATTACTTTTTGAGTCAAATAAAAGACATTCATAAGAAGCTTCCTCTTTGTACCTTGAGGGTAGAACTTATGCAGAAATAACACCACCTTGAAGTTACCTGTTTATACACTTTGTATAAATGGAACCTGTAGGCACACCTGTTTTGCCTTAAACATACAATAATTATGTTTATTTTCCGTCCGCATTGCTATCCGTGCATAAACTGATCGTCATACTGTCTAAGCTGAGCTGTGACTGGAAATGCACAGAGTATTTTAACAGTAAGTTTTCCAACCAATGTGCTTGAAATAGAAATGGTAAATTCCCTCTTAATATAAACCCTTCCAGGCTTCCAGGGGCTGATTCAGAGGTGGAAGTAACAAAAAAGGAGCAAATCTGCACCAAAGCAAAAATCATGTTGAACTGCAGAGTAAACCTGATATAAAATATGCAAAGTGAATGAGTTGGGCATTCATATTTTGTAACTCAACTCTAAATAAGAGAAAGGGCAGTTTGATATTTTTGTGAATAAAGCACATCAGCCAGTATTTTCGCTGGATGCAAACACATGAATTATTTGCACATCTCACAATGCAGGGGACCTGATTCAGAGTATCCCATCCGTGTGAAATTCACACGGATGCGATGCGTTTTTCAAACACTGCGCATACACTAAATGCGCAAGGAAGTCGCATTGCTGGCGGATTTTATAGTATCCATCAGCATACGATTCCGATTGAAAAAATGGGTGCACACCAGTCCGGTGGATAGGGAAAAATCCCAACGCTTCCACCATCTCGGGGATGGTGGATGTGTAGGGGCAGCTCACCGGAGTTGTTAAAAAAAACAAAAACCACTTTTTTGTTTTAAAATTAATTCCTTTCCCCGCCTGCCCCGCCACCGCAACCTGTTAAAAAATTAAATAAATAAAGTCCCGGCCAACAGGGCATACTGCCGCTAGTAGAACTACAGGCACAAGCATGCTCATGAATGACAAGGCATGCTAGCGCTTGTAGAACTACTATCGCCAGCATGCCCTGCCCCTAATCCCTACACATACCCATTTATTTAAAAAAAAACATACAGTGCCCTCTCCCCAAAAAAATTAAAGCATCCACGTGCCCCACAAAAATGTAAAGAAAAAAAAAGTGGCAATACCCGTCCCCTTCTTAACAAAAACACACATCACACATAAATATTGTTTAAAAATTGGGGAGAGGGCAGTGTATGTTTTTTTTTAATAAGAAATTGGCATGTGCAGCGATTTGGGACAGGGCATGCTGCCAATAGTAGTTCTCCAAGCGCAAGCATGCCTTGTCATTCATGGGCATGCTGGCGCTTGTAGTTCTAATACCGGCAGAATGCCATGTCGGTCTGTACTCTATTTATTTATTTATGTAACATAGGTTGCGGTGGGGCAGGCAGGTGTTTTTTTTTAACAAATGTAAAAAAAAAAAAAAAAAAAAACAACGGTCAGAGCAACTAAGGAAAATACAGCACCCTACGTGCTATTCAGAGTGGGCTATAGGATGCACGGAAGTGCATCCTTGAATAGCCCGTAGGCAAATTAGCTTGTGCAATTCCAGATCGCACATAGCCGGAACTCTGAATCTGGTCCAACATGATTTGTCTGGGTTCAGATTTGCAACTTTTTGAGCAGTTACTCCTGACTGCCAGAAGTCTATAAATGCTGACCTTATGCATTCTCAGCTCCATACAGCATTAATCCAAAAAGTTTACAATAGTGTTGTATGGATTTGTAAACAACTGGAAGATTCTTTTGCAGGGATTTGGAGCAGGAACTTGAAATGGTACAGAAATTGATTTGCGTAAAAAAAAAAATCAAGAGGCCTTTCTGGTCATCACTACTCAGATGTCTGTTGACTGTTTCAATGCAACATGGTAATGCATTATTTTCATAATAATTGTATTATTATTTTTATTATTATTATTATTATTTTTATTATTATTATTATTATTACTAATACTGTTATTTTTTAATGAAAAATAAGAAAGTCTTTTTGTATAGTGCAAATATATGTTGCATTGCTTTCTGAAGATATTACAATTATTCTCATTAGGCCTTGAAGCTGCATAGCTGGCTGGGAATGGAATAGTGATGTAACACTGAGTAGTGACGGATG
>WWET01001368.1:368977-384142 GCA_011038615.1 Limnodynastes dumerilii | reverse complement strand
TGTACATCCTCATGTGCTGTGCATCCTCTGTCCTCAGATCACTGTACATCTACTCCTCATGTGCATCCTCTGTCCTCAGATCATTGTACATCTACTCCTCATGTGCATCCGTATCTGACCCCGGGCTAATACCGTATCTGTACATCTACTCCTCATGTGCATCCCCGTCCTCAGATCATTGTACATCTACTCCTCATGTGCATCCTCTGTCCTCAGATCACTGTACATCTACTCCTCATGTGCATCCCCGTCCTCAGATCATTGTACATCTACTCCTCATGTGCATCCTCTGTCCTCAGATCATTGTACATCTACTCCTCATGTGCATCCGTATCTGACCCCGGGCTCTGGTAATACCGTATCTGACGCCGGGCTCTGGTTAAACCGTATGTTATGCCGTGCTCTGGTTATACCGTATCTTAGGCCGGACTCTGGTAATAACATATCTTACGCCGGGCTCTGGCAATACCATATCTTATGCTGGGCTTTGGTAATACCGTATCTTACGCCGGGGTCTGGTAATAAAATATCTTACGCCGGGCTCTGGTAATAACATATCTTACGCCGGGCTCTTGTAATACCTTATCTGACGCCGGGCTCTGGTTATACCGTATTTTATGCCGTGCTCTGGTTATACCGTATCTTACGCCGGGCTCTGGCAATACCATATCTTACGCTGGGCTTTGGTAATACCGTATCTTACGCCGAGGTCTGGTAATAAAATATCTTATGCCAGGATCTGGTAATACCGTATCTTATGCCGGACTCTGGTAATAACATACTAAAAGGTAGGGGTAGGAATCTTTAAAAAGCACTATACATATGGCCTGCAGCAGAATAATTACCCTAGAGTGTCCATAGAACCTCTAAAGAAATGTAAACAAGAAAGGATATTGGGCAAAAATCACAGCGCTGGATATAACAACTAAACATATAATAATTATGGAATAAATAAAATGTTAATATATAAGTCCCTATATTAAGCGGTATACAGGTGAAGGGTAAATCCACAATGTATTCCACAAAAAGTCTCCACTGTATAAATCACCCAAACTCTCATCCAATAGATACATAGAGATGAAAGAAAAGAGAGGGTCAGTAAATCAAATATAAAAGACCATAAAGTCTAAAATCATAAGTTTACTGAATAAATCATAAAAACAGTGACAGACAAAATAGATAAAATGTGCAAGCTGAGGGGGTAAACAAATCCCCTACCGAAGTTAGGAGATGTCCAGGGAGGCTGCAATATATGGACATCCAGGCAGCAGAATGCAACAAGTCCCAGGGCATCGGGTGTGTGTCGGCGGGGAGAAGGTACGCAACAGCTGCTTCACAGTCCGGAACCTAAACGCGTTTCGGGCGTCTATTTAGATAGGGCGACGGTAGGGGATTTGTTTACCCCTCAGCTTGCACATTTTATCTATTTTGTCTGTCACTGTTTTTATGATTTATTCAGTAAACTTATGACTTTAGACTTAATGGTCTTTTATATTTGATTTACTGATCTTCTCCTTTCTTTTATCCTTTCTGGTAATACCATATCTTACACCGGGCTCTGGTAATACCATATCTTACGCTGGGCTTTGGTAATACCATATTGTACGCCGGGCTCTGGTAATAACATATCTTACGCCGGGCTCTGGTTATACCGTATCTTACGCCGGGGATCGGGTCTGGTAATAACATATCTTACGCCAGGCTCTGCTTACTGTATACTGTATCTTATGCCGGGCTCTGGTTATACCGTATCTTACGCCGGGCTCTGGTAATACCATATCTTATGGCGGGCTCTGGTAATACCATATCTTTCGCCGGGCTCTGGTAATACCATATCTTATGGCAGGGCTCTGGTAATACCATATCTTATGGCAGGGCTCTGGTAATACCATATCTTATGCCGGGCTCTGGTAATACCATATCTTATGCCAGGCTCTGGTAATACCATATTTTACGCCGGACTCTGGTAATACCATATCTTACGCCGGGCTCTGGTAATACCGTATCTTATGCCGGACTCTGGTTATACCGTATCTTACGCCGAGCTCCAGTTATACTATATCTTATGCCAGGCTCTGGTAATGCCATATCTTTCACAGGGCTCTGTTAGTGCCATATCTTTCACCGGGCTCTGGTTATACTATATCTTACGCTGGGCTTTGGTAATACCATATCTTACGCCGGACTCTGGTAATACCATATCTTACGCTGGACTCTGGTAATACCATATCTTACGCCGGGCTCTGGTAATACCATATCTTACGCTGGGCTCTGGTAATACCATATCTTACGCTGGGCTCTGGTAATACCATATCTTACGCCGGGGTCTGGTAATAACATAACTTACGCCGGGCTCTGGTAATACCATATCTTACGCTGGGCTCTGGTAATACCGTATCTTACACCGGGGTCTGGTAATAACATATCTTATGCCGGGCTCTGGTAATACCATATCTTACGCTGGGCTCTGGTAATACCATATCTTACACCGGGGTCTGGTAATAACATATCTTATGCCGGGCTCTGGCAATACCGTATTTTACGCTGGGCTGTGGTAATACCGTATCTTACGCTGGGGTCTGGTAATAACATATCTTACATAAGGCTCTGGTAATAACATAACTTACGCCGGGCTCCGGTAATACCGCAGTGAACGCTCTCTGGCCTTTAGTCTCCGGGGTGACCTGTGTCTGGCCTTTCACAGATGTAAGTGAGTAAGAGTAGCTTATTGGATATCCCCATTACCAGGATAACGATGTTAACAGGATAATCCCGGAAAGAAGATAAATCTATTTTACCTAGCACGCACCCTGAATGCCGCCATCCGGCGGTGAGATCAGTAGCCGAGTCCAGGACTCTCTTTTCTGCTACCTGGAATCTGTGTAGACAATGCAGAGGATCCCCCTCCTGCGACAGGAGCCCCAGACCCCGTAGCCGGGAGATTATCCGTCCGCTTTGTTTCCCTGGAATCTCACTCGTTGGCTGCGGAATGATTACGTTTTCACACTTTTATGGTCAGAAGTTCATGTCCTCAGTCAGTAAATGGGATTAGCTGCCTCTGTCTGCGGCTGGGACAGTCCTGAGTGTAAACGCGTCACGGTCAGTGTAAAATGCGCTGCTTTGTGTTGTGACCAAAGAAGACATTTCCAGGAACCACCTCTGACCCCACACAAGCGAGAGCTTGTCTTCTGACCCCTCCGCGTCTCGTTCGGAGTGCTGACTCTCTAATCCCTCAGTAATCTGCTAAACTTCCTATTGATTTCAGGGATAATGTGTTTTTGGACAGGGAACAACAGCCTGAGCAAATAAGATACCAGATGTTTCACCAATGGCAGATAAATTAATTAGAGGCGGTGGATTGAGTTTGCTGGAGCCGGCTGCCGCCCTCGGTGTCCTTACAATAGGACAAGATAGAATCCTGTCATGAATAGAAGAAATGCTTTTAAGGTCGCTAATTGTGCTTCGGAATAATTATGACAATATTGGTGATTATTATTAACAATTAACACACACTATTATGCATTTTCTATTTGCCTCTTGAAAATAAATGTTTCTTTCTCTCCTCCCGGGGCTCAGCGGGGATCCGACTTAGTGTAAAGCTAAATATATAGAAAGAAAATCACCCTTTTCAGGGTCTGTTAAGTGAATATCTTAAAGCCATTCTGTGTGGACCCCCAGCTGGGCCGTGTCTGAAAACAACTCCCCGGCTCTGGTTTCTACCCAGAAAACAGTTTGTACACAAATACTTGGTAAGAACGACAAGTGGGACGACCGCCGTGCGATGCACAATAACCATCATTTAATATATCAATTAATATATCAATCCTGGCAGGCTCTATACGTCGCCCAGGCTCAGGGGGAGCGTGAATGCAGCTCTGTATAGAAATCATGGTAAAAATTACAGACGATGTTTTCCTCAGCAGCAGTCTGGCTCCGCGTCCGCAATCTGCTGGCGAGCAGGCAAATACACAGAATTTCTCTATAATTTACTATTATTACAATTATTATTATGATTATGATGATTAAACATACATTAGAAACCCACATAGATCAACAAGCAGAAAACATGTCTGAATGTTTAAACGTAAAATAAAAAAAAAAGAAACAAGAAACAGCAAAAAAGCTGAAATAAAAAAGAAAATAAATATAATCCAGGACTAAAGAAAATATACTCACAAATGCTTAAATCATCTGCGCTTCCTCGCTCTACGACGTAAAGTCCACGGGGATAAACTGTTATTTTAACTGGCAAGAAAAACACATTTCTCTATCTGTGAAGCGGAATTGTCGGTCGATGTCTTTCCATAATAAGCATCATTTTATGTGCGCTGTTTATGGCACTTTACTCGAAACCTTCTTTAGAGGGTTCCGCAGAGCAGTAAATTGTGGCTGGAATGGAATCGGACGCAGAAAGTGAGAGAAGGAAATAACAATATTTCAGCCACTAGAGAGGAAAATCTTTTCATAATGGAGGAATAATAGAAGATGTTACCAGCGGCCAGGGGACGATACACAGATCTCACCTGCTTCTGGGGGATTTATGATGGATGATGCGCACAATCACACAGAACAGAAATATATACATTAATGAGGCGCAAATACTGGGAGAAATAAGGAGGATTTCTCAGGATGGATAATTATGTGACATATCTTATGGCCGGATATTATATTATTATTATTACTATTATTACTATTAATAAATAAAATTGTATATGTAAAATATGAAATAAAGCACTCAGTGGCCCGGTGTGTCCTCGTCTTCCTGGTGGCACGCTCTGCTCTGTGGGTGGGGGTAAGGCAATTGGGGCATCCTCAGCATGCACAATGCCATATTTCACACATTATAGTGACAATCAGAGAAGGAGCCGAGCCCCGTCCACATAGACTGTCACTATTGTCAGCGATCTCTCTAATAATTAGTACCTCTACTGTTATGCAAAGGAATTTCATGTTATTATCATTTCTTTTTTATTATTTTTGTTGTCATTTATTTCCAGGGCGCAAAGTTTATTCTGTCTGCTGCAGCTGCAGGTCATGACAGCGTAACATTATATAGCTCACAATGCAAACCTTCAGGTTGTAAGCTCTGAGGACAAGGCTCCTCTGCCCTCTTCACCCCATACTCCGTCCCTTGTCTTCTCCTAATCAGTGTTTCTGGTCACAGGATCAGTCCCGGCTGATTAACCACTAATTACAGGATGTATCCCTGAGATATGGACAGTGTTACATGGCTGTCATCTCCTCATTATAGTGTGACATTGTTACAGCCGTAAAATTATTATTATTATTTTATATATTTAAATATATATTCATATATTTTATTATATTCTCTATAAAACACCTCTGTGCGACTCTCATGTCCAGTATCTTCCATCATTCCAGATTCCTGTCCCCCGTTCTCTCTATAAAACACCTCTGTGCGACTCTCATGTCCAGTATCTTCCATCATTCCAGATTCCTGTCCCCCGTTCTCTCTATAAAACACCTCTGTGCGACTCTCATGTCCAGTATCTTCCATAATTCCAGATTCCTATCCCCTGTTCTCTCTATAAAACACCTCTGTGCGACTCTCATGTCCAGTATCTTCCATCGTTCCAGATTCCTGTCCCCCGTTCTCTCTATAAAACACCTCTGTGCGACTCTCATGTCCAGTATCTTCCATCGTTCCAGATTCCTGTCCCCCGTTCTCTCTATAAAACACCTCTGTGCGACTCTCATGTCCAGTATCTTCCATCGTTCCAGATTCCTGTCCCCCGTTCTCTCTATAAAACACCTCTGTGCGACTCTCATGTCCAGTATCTTCCATCGTTCCAGATTCCTGTCCCCCGTTCTCTCTATAAAACACCTCTGTGCGACTCTCATGTCCAGTATCTTCCATCATTCCAGATTCCTGTCCCCCGTTCTCTCTATAAAACACCTCTGTGCGACTCTCATGTCCAGTATCTTCCATCATTCCAGATTCCTGTCCCCCGTTCTCTCTATAAAACACCTCTGTGCGACTCTCATGTCCAGTATCTTCCATCATTCCAGATTCCTGTCCCCCGTTCTCTCTATAAAACACCTCTGTGCGACTCTCATGTCCAGTATCTTCCATAATTCCAGATTCCTATCCCCTGTTCTCTCTATAAAACACCTCTGTGCGACTCTCATGTCCAGTATCTTCCATCGTTCCAGATTCCTGTCCCCCGTTCTCTCTATAAAACACCTCTGTGCGACTCTCATGTCCAGTATCTTCCATCGTTCCAGATTCCTGTCCCCCGTTCTCTCTATAAAACACCTCTGTGCGACTCTCATGTCCAGTATCTTCCATCGTTCCAGATTCCTGTCCCCCGTTCTCTCTATAAAACACCTCTGTGCGACTCTCATGTCCAGTATCTTCCATCGTTCCAGATTCCTGTCCCCCGTTCTCTCTATAAAACACCTCTGTGCGACTCTCATGTCCAGTATCTTCCATCATTCCAGATTCCTGTCCCCCGTTCTCTCTATAAAACACCTCTGTGCGACTCTCATGTCCAGTATCTTCCATCATTCCAGATTCCTGTCCCCCGTTCTCTCTATAAAACACCTCTGTGCGACTCTCATGTCCAGTATCTTCCATCATTCCAGATTCCTGTCCCCCGTTCTCTCTATAAAACACCTCTGTGCGACTCTCATGTCCAGTATCTTCCATAATTCCAGATTCCTATCCCCTGTTCTCTCTATAAAACACCTCTGTGCGACTCTCATGTCCAGTATCTTCCATCGTTCCAGATTCCTGTCCCCCGTTCTCTCTATAAAACACCTCTGTGCGACTCTCATGTCCAGTATCTTCCATCGTTCCAGATTCCTGTCCCCCGTTCTCTCTATAAAACACCTCTGTGCGACTCTCATGTCCAGTATCTTCCATCGTTCCAGATTCCTGTCCCCCGTTCTCTCTATAAAACACCTCTGTGCGACTCTCATGTCCAGTATCTTCCATCGTTCCAGATTCCTGTCCCCCGTTCTCTCTATAAAACACCTCTGTGCGACTCTCATGTCCAGTATCTTCCATCATTCCAGATTCCTGTCCCCCGTTCTCTCTATAAAACACCTCTGTGCGACTCTCATGTCCAGTATCTTCCATCATTCCAGATTCCTGTCCCCCGTTCTCTCTATAAAACACCTCTGTGCGACTCTCATGTCCAGTATCTTCCATCATTCCAGATTCCTGTCCCCCGTTCTCTCTATAAAACACCTCTGTGCGACTCTCATGTCCAGTATCTTCCATAATTCCAGATTCCTATCCCCTGTTCTCTCTATAAAACACCTCTGTGCGACTCTCATGTCCAGTATCTTCCATCGTTCCAGATTCCTGTCCCCCGTTCTCTCTATAAAACACCTCTGTGCGACTCTCATGTCCAGTATCTTCCATCGTTCCAGATTCCTGTCCCCCGTTCTCTCTATAAAACACCTCTGTGCGACTCTCATGTCCAGTATCTTCCATCGTTCCAGATTCCTGTCCCCCGTTCTCTCTATAAAACACCTCTGTGCGACTCTCATGTCCAGTATCTTCCATCGTTCCAGATTCCTGTCCCCCGTTCTCTCTATAAAACACCTCTGTGCGACTCTCATGTCCAGTATCTTCCATCATTCCAGATTCCTGTCCCCCGTTCTCTCTATAAAACACCTCTGTGCGACTCTCATGTCCAGTATCTTCCATCATTCCAGATTCCTGTCCCCCGTTCTCTCTATAAAACACCTCTGTGCGACTCTCATGTCCAGTATCTTCCATCATTCCAGATTCCTGTCCCCCGTTCTCTCTATAAAACACCTCTGTGCGACTCTCATGTCCAGTATCTTCCATAATTCCAGATTCCTATCCCCTGTTCTCTCTATAAAACACCTCTGTGCGACTCTCATGTCCAGTATCTTCCATCGTTCCAGATTCCTGTCCCCCGTTCTCTCTATAAAACACCTCTGTGCGACTCTCATGTCCAGTATCTTCCATCGTTCCAGATTCCTGTCCCCCGTTCTCTCTATAAAACACCTCTGTGCGACTCTCATGTCCAGTATCTTCCATCGTTCCAGATTCCTGTCCCCCGTTCTCTCTATAAAACACCTCTGTGCGACTCTCATGTCCAGTATCTTCCATCGTTCCAGATTCCTGTCCCCCGTTCTCTCTATAAAACACCTCTGTGCGACTCTCATGTCCAGTATCTTCCATCATTCCAGATTCCTGTCCCCCGTTCTCTCTATAAAACACCTCTGTGCGACTCTCATGTCCAGTATCTTCCATCATTCCAGATTCCTGTCCCCCGTTCTCTCTATAAAACACCTCTGTGCGACTCTCATGTCCAGTATCTTCCATCATTCCAGATTCCTGTCCCCCGTTCTCTCTATAAAACACCTCTGTGCGACTCTCATGTCCAGTATCTTCCATAATTCCAGATTCCTATCCCCTGTTCTCTCTATAAAACACCTCTGTGCGACTCTCATGTCCAGTATCTTCCATCGTTCCAGATTCCTGTCCCCCGTTCTCTCTATAAAACACCTCTGTGCGACTCTCATGTCCAGTATCTTCCATCGTTCCAGATTCCTGTCCCCCGTTCTCTCTATAAAACACCTCTGTGCGACTCTCATGTCCAGTATCTTCCATCGTTCCAGATTCCTGTCCCCCGTTCTCTCTATAAAACACCTCTGTGCGACTCTCATGTCCAGTATCTTCCATCGTTCCAGATTCCTGTCCCCCGTTCTCTCTATAAAACACCTCTGTGCGACTCTCATGTCCAGTATCTTCCATCATTCCAGATTCCTGTCCCCCGTTCTCTCTATAAAACACCTCTGTGCGACTCTCATGTCCAGTATCTTCCATCATTCCAGATTCCTGTCCCCCGTTCTCTCTATAAAACACCTCTGTGCGACTCTCATGTCCAGTATCTTCCATCATTCCAGATTCCTGTCCCCCGTTCTCTCTATAAAACACCTCTGTGCGACTCTCATGTCCAGTATCTTCCATAATTCCAGATTCCTATCCCCTGTTCTCTCTATAAAACACCTCTGTGCGACTCTCATGTCCAGTATCTTCCATCGTTCCAGATTCCTGTCCCCCGTTCTCTCTATAAAACACCTCTGTGCGACTCTCATGTCCAGTATCTTCCATCGTTCCAGATTCCTGTCCCCCGTTCTCTCTATAAAACACCTCTGTGCGACTCTCATGTCCAGTATCTTCCATCGTTCCAGATTCCTGTCCCCCGTTCTCTCTATAAAACACCTCTGTGCGACTCTCATGTCCAGTATCTTCCATCGTTCCAGATTCCTGTCCCCCGTTCTCTCTATAAAACACCTCTGTGCGACTCTCATGTCCAGTATCTTCCATCATTCCAGATTCCTGTCCCCCGTTCTCTCTATAAAACACCTCTGTGCGACTCTCATGTCCAGTATCTTCCATCATTCCAGATTCCTGTCCCCCGTTCTCTCTATAAAACACCTCTGTGCGACTCTCATGTCCAGTATCTTCCATCATTCCAGATTCCTGTCCCCCGTTCTCTCTATAAAACACCTCTGTGCGACTCTCATGTCCAGTATCTTCCATAATTCCAGATTCCTATCCCCTGTTCTCTCTATAAAACACCTCTGTGCGACTCTCATGTCCAGTATCTTCCATCGTTCCAGATTCCTGTCCCCCGTTCTCTCTATAAAACACCTCTGTGCGACTCTCATGTCCAGTATCTTCCATCGTTCCAGATTCCTGTCCCCCGTTCTCTCTATAAAACACCTCTGTGCGACTCTCATGTCCAGTATCTTCCATCGTTCCAGATTCCTGTCCCCCGTTCTCTCTATAAAACACCTCTGTGCGACTCTCATGTCCAGTATCTTCCATCGTTCCAGATTCCTGTCCCCCGTTCTCTCTATAAAACACCTCTGTGCGACTCTCATGTCCAGTATCTTCCATCATTCCAGATTCCTGTCCCCCGTTCTCTCTATAAAACACCTCTGTGCGACTCTCATGTCCAGTATCTTCCATCATTCCAGATTCCTGTCCCCCGTTCTCTCTATAAAACACCTCTGTGCGACTCTCATGTCCAGTATCTTCCATCATTCCAGATTCCTGTCCCCCGTTCTCTCTATAAAACACCTCTGTGCGACTCTCATGTCCAGTATCTTCCATAATTCCAGATTCCTATCCCCTGTTCTCTCTATAAAACACCTCTGTGCGACTCTCATGTCCAGTATCTTCCATCGTTCCAGATTCCTGTCCCCCGTTCTCTCTATAAAACACCTCTGTGCGACTCTCATGTCCAGTATCTTCCATCGTTCCAGATTCCTGTCCCCCGTTCTCTCTATAAAACACCTCTGTGCGACTCTCATGTCCAGTATCTTCCATCGTTCCAGATTCCTGTCCCCCGTTCTCTCTATAAAACACCTCTGTGCGACTCTCATGTCCAGTATCTTCCATCGTTCCAGATTCCTGTCCCCCGTTCTCTCTATAAAACACCTCTGTGCGACTCTCATGTCCAGTATCTTCCATCATTCCAGATTCCTGTCCCCCGTTCTCTCTATAAAACACCTCTGTGCGACTCTCATGTCCAGTATCTTCCATCATTCCAGATTCCTGTCCCCCGTTCTCTCTATAAAACACCTCTGTGCGACTCTCATGTCCAGTATCTTCCATCATTCCAGATTCCTGTCCCCCGTTCTCTCTATAAAACACCTCTGTGCGACTCTCATGTCCAGTATCTTCCATAATTCCAGATTCCTATCCCCTGTTCTCTCTATAAAACACCTCTGTGCGACTCTCATGTCCAGTATCTTCCATCGTTCCAGATTCCTGTCCCCCGTTCTCTCTATAAAACACCTCTGTGCGACTCTCATGTCCAGTATCTTCCATCGTTCCAGATTCCTGTCCCCCGTTCTCTCTATAAAACACCTCTGTGCGACTCTCATGTCCAGTATCTTCCATCGTTCCAGATTCCTGTCCCCCGTTCTCTCTATAAAACACCTCTGTGCGACTCTCATGTCCAGTATCTTCCATCGTTCCAGATTCCTGTCCCCCGTTCTCTCTATAAAACACCTCTGTGCGACTCTCATGTCCAGTATCTTCCATCATTCCAGATTCCTGTCCCCCGTTCTCTCTATAAAACACCTCTGTGCGACTCTCATGTCCAGTATCTTCCATCATTCCAGATTCCTGTCCCCCGTTCTCTCTATAAAACACCTCTGTGCGACTCTCATGTCCAGTATCTTCCATCATTCCAGATTCCTGTCCCCCGTTCTCTCTATAAAACACCTCTGTGCGACTCTCATGTCCAGTATCTTCCATAATTCCAGATTCCTATCCCCTGTTCTCTCTATAAAACACCTCTGTGCGACTCTCATGTCCAGTATCTTCCATCGTTCCAGATTCCTGTCCCCCGTTCTCTCTATAAAACACCTCTGTGCGACTCTCATGTCCAGTATCTTCCATCGTTCCAGATTCCTGTCCCCCGTTCTCTCTATAAAACACCTCTGTGCGACTCTCATGTCCAGTATCTTCCATCGTTCCAGATTCCTGTCCCCCGTTCTCTCTATAAAACACCTCTGTGCGACTCTCATGTCCAGTATCTTCCATCGTTCCAGATTCCTGTCCCCCGTTCTCTCTATAAAACACCTCTGTGCGACTCTCATGTCCAGTATCTTCCATCATTCCAGATTCCTGTCCCCCGTTCTCTCTATAAAACACCTCTGTGCGACTCTCATGTCCAGTATCTTCCATCATTCCAGATTCCTGTCCCCCGTTCTCTCTATAAAACACCTCTGTGCGACTCTCATGTCCAGTATCTTCCATCATTCCAGATTCCTGTCCCCCGTTCTCTCTATAAAACACCTCTGTGCGACTCTCATGTCCAGTATCTTCCATAATTCCAGATTCCTATCCCCTGTTCTCTCTATAAAACACCTCTGTGCGACTCTCATGTCCAGTATCTTCCATCGTTCCAGATTCCTGTCCCCCGTTCTCTCTATAAAACACCTCTGTGCGACTCTCATGTCCAGTATCTTCCATCGTTCCAGATTCCTGTCCCCCGTTCTCTCTATAAAACACCTCTGTGCGACTCTCATGTCCAGTATCTTCCATCGTTCCAGATTCCTGTCCCCCGTTCTCTCTATAAAACACCTCTGTGCGACTCTCATGTCCAGTATCTTCCATCGTTCCAGATTCCTGTCCCCCGTTCTCTCTATAAAACACCTCTGTGCGACTCTCATGTCCAGTATCTTCCATCATTCCAGATTCCTGTCCCCCGTTCTCTCTATAAAACACCTCTGTGCGACTCTCATGTCCAGTATCTTCCATCATTCCAGATTCCTGTCCCCCGTTCTCTCTATAAAACACCTCTGTGCGACTCTCATGTCCAGTATCTTCCATCATTCCAGATTCCTGTCCCCCGTTCTCTCTATAAAACACCTCTGTGCGACTCTCATGTCCAGTATCTTCCATAATTCCAGATTCCTATCCCCTGTTCTCTCTATAAAACACCTCTGTGCGACTCTCATGTCCAGTATCTTCCATCGTTCCAGATTCCTGTCCCCCGTTCTCTCTATAAAACACCTCTGTGCGACTCTCATGTCCAGTATCTTCCATCGTTCCAGATTCCTGTCCCCCGTTCTCTCTATAAAACACCTCTGTGCGACTCTCATGTCCAGTATCTTCCATCGTTCCAGATTCCTGTCCCCCGTTCTCTCTATAAAACACCTCTGTGCGACTCTCATGTCCAGTATCTTCCATCGTTCCAGATTCCTGTCCCCCGTTCTCTCTATAAAACACCTCTGTGCGACTCTCATGTCCAGTATCTTCCATCATTCCAGATTCCTGTCCCCCGTTCTCTCTATAAAACACCTCTGTGCGACTCTCATGTCCAGTATCTTCCATCATTCCAGATTCCTGTCCCCCGGTCTCTCTATAAAACACCTCTGTGCGACTCTCATGTCCAGTATCTTCCATCATTCCAGATTCCTGTCCCCCGTTCTCTCTATAAAACACCTCTGTGCGACTCTTGTATCCAGTATCTTCCATCATTCCAGATTCCTATCCCCTGTTCTCTCTATAAAACACCTCTGTGCGACTCTCATGTCCAGTATCTTCCATCATTCGAGATTCCTGTGCCCCGTACTCTCTATAAAACACCTCTGTGCGTCTCTCGTGTCTGCCACCTTCCATCATTCCAGATTCCTGTTACCCGTTCTCAATATTCCTGGCAGACGGAGACTCGTGTTCCCGGAACACAAAGACGGACAGAGAATGAGAATCACAGTCATTAAATTCCATTTTCTTTCATATAAATAAATTATTCTATAATTCCCTCATTAGCATAATCTGTGAGGACGGGTGAAATGCGTCAAGTCTTGCACTACGTTTTGTCAGTCAGAGTCCCTGTGCACCAGATTCTGGAATCTGTATAAATGACTGACATACTGCACAGCGTCCTCTGAAGGGATTATCATGCAAATATATAACATATTATAATAACGTAACGCCCTGACCGCTATTGATACCGCTAAAGTAACAACATTATGGGTCCCATATTATGTCACAATAGTCATGGTGGTAACAGACAATGGGGGGTTTTTATTCATTGCATCCCATGTCGGGGAATAGCGAGACGTCCCACAGTGATGCACAAGCGTTGCGCTAATTCACCTCCGTGAAAATATCATCTTTAGTCTGATCTCCAACAACAGGTAAAGATACGGAGAGAAAGTAAAGCCCTAATCCCCAATATTCCGGCATCCACCCCCCGGGGCCACAGAGACAGGAGCAAAACCCGAGAAACATTTGTTCCCATTATGCGGTTTGAGGGGAAATGAATTTGGATTCTCGGTGTGCGGAGAAATACTGGTTTTATGTCTACACAGCACAAATACCGCCCAGGTAACCTCTGAGCGGAGGAGGCATAGTGCCCCCTGTGGTGCAGTTCTGTCACCTGGCCAGTCTCTGCAGCACATTTATCAGACCAGGACCCAGAGCTCCACTGCTGCAACATGCTACACTGATCAGACACGAGATCAGCAAGAGCCGCAGGTCAGACGCACACTCCCCGGGTCCCCCAATCAGATTCTAGCTCTTACTTTCCTATTACATACTAGAGAATGTTATCTAGAATATGATTGGTTGCTATGGACAACATCTCCACTTTTCCAAACCCGCAGCTTAGTAAATCTGACCCTCGGAATCTCTAGCATTGGATTCTGTTCATTCTAATGGTAATATTGTGTGTGGTCAATCCTTACCCCTGGCATAGTCAGACAGAGACCTATGTTCGTCTCCGTGTCACACAAGGCATGTTTATGCAGTGACGTAGATAAAGGAAGGATATAAGAAAACGATCGCCGTCCACGACTAGGAGGAAACGATCATTCGATCAGGACACAGACGTAAGATGTACACACCGGTCACACTGTGTAATCTCTGCTTCTCC
This sequence comes from Limnodynastes dumerilii, assembly GCA_011038615.1. Classification (NCBI taxonomy): domain Eukaryota; kingdom Metazoa; phylum Chordata; class Amphibia; order Anura; family Limnodynastidae; genus Limnodynastes; species Limnodynastes dumerilii. The sequence goes on along the minus strand of WWET01001368.1, from coordinate 369,734 downwards.
TCGATGCTGCCCATGTTTTCTATCTTCCCTTAGCCTGAGGAAGGCCACACGGAGCACATGCTGCTCTCAGCGGGGTGCCCTCTAATTTGCAGAACACGGTTACTTAGCAGCCAAAGGCATCATTACCCGGAGATGGCACATTTTTGTTTATGGTGCTTAATTTAAACATTTACAAAGTAGCCACAGGGCGCAATGTGCTGCGTACAAGCGGAGAAGAGCAGGCCGGCGTTAACGCTTTCTGCCAGTGAGGATCCTGGGGAGAAAACTATTTTTCCTCCACTGTCGTCCATGTTGTTTCTAGGGCACTGGCGCCATTGTACAAAGACTAAAGAGCCCCGCGGCCAGGAGTCTCTGTCGAGGAAGCTCCCGGGGGCTCCGGGATCGTGTCCTCTGCCTCGTTCTGGGATCTTGCTGTTTTTTAGATTGTCTCAGTGTGTGACAGGGAATAAATGTCCTTTATCGTGTGATTCCAGACAATGTCAGCCTCGTCACTTATTAAACATCGCTAGAAACTACATAAATGTCATTCCCTTGCCTGTTGTGTCCCCTCACGGTGTCCTGTCACAGAGGAGCCCAAACACGAGATATCGCCGCCATCGCATCCTAAACACGATGATCCGATATGTGACGAGAACCTCTCAGAGCTGTATGTGTTCAATGCAATGACATGGGACCGTATTCAGACTTCGTGCTGCGATCGGGGTGGAAATATACGCACCTAAGGAGCATGCCAAACCCCTTCAAACCACTGACCCCC
>WWET01001368.1:337926-366345 GCA_011038615.1 Limnodynastes dumerilii | reverse complement strand
GCGGGGGGGGGGGGGAAGGGGAGGAGAGGAGGAAGGGCCGGGAGAGGGGGGAAGGGCAGGAGAGGAGGAATGGCCGGGAGAGGGGGGAAGGGCAGGAGAGGAGGAATGGGCAGGAGAGGGGGGAAGGGCAGGAGAGGGGGAATGGGCGGGAGAGGGGGAATGGGAACGAGAGGGTGAGGAGGAGGAGGATGAGGAGGAGGATGAGGAGGAGGAGGAAGAGGAGGGGGAGGCGGAGACAGAGGCGGAGGCGGAGGAGGAGGAGGAGGAGGAGGAAGAAGAGGTGGGGAAGAGGGAGAACGTCCTCCTCTTCTTCTCTGGATAGCTCCTAAAAGAAAAAAAAAAAATTAAAATGTAAAATAAATTATTAGTAACAATAATAACCATAATAATAATAATAATAATAATAATAATAATAATAATAATAATAATAATAATAATAATAATAATAATAATAATAATAATAATAATAATAATAATAATAATAATAATAATAATAATAATAATAATAATAATAATAATAATAATAATAATAATAATAATAATAATAATAATAATAATAATAATAATAATAATAATAATAATAATAATAATAATAATAATAATAATAATAATAATAATATTTATTCATAAGTCAACATTTCAATAATAATATTATTATTAATAATAATAATAACTGTAAAATAGACCAAGAAGCAAAAACTACCAGTGATCACAAAAAAATGTGAAACAAAAAAAATAAAAAATAAAACTAAAATAAAAAACAACTAAAATATAATAATAAATAAAAATATCAAATAAAAAACTAAAATAATAATAACAATAATACATGTATTTTTTTCAATAAAAGTCAGCATAATTGTACCCTGCACATAAATAAAAACTTCCCTAAAAACCTCTAAACATACATTACAAAAACACACACACAAAACTTAATCCTACAATAAACTACTATCATCAGGAGATTCTGTGAAGCAGCAACATGCCAGCAAATAATGAATCCAGATTATAGGAGTTCTGCAAATCATATAACTACAGAACTATGAAAGTAAAAACCCCAGAGACAGGTGCGATCCTGCCAAAATCACGCAACTCACTCACCAAACAGCCGAGAGATCCTGCGGTTTAACCCTTCAAAGAGCCCCTTTTCATCAAACATTGTGTGTAATCCGGAGGTTGTGCACCTTTCCCCCCAGTGATCCCTTCACTTCATGCGGTGTGTGTACAAGGGAGAGGTGTGTGTGTGCTGGGGAGAGGTGTGTGTGTGCTGGGGAGAGGAGTGCCCAGGCTGACATCACTCTCTCACCTGCACTTTCTCACCTGCCGCCCTTCTCCCTCCGCCCCTGGACAGGAAACGAAACGTCAAGGCCTCCACTCTCGTCCCTCCCACAGAAATCAAGCCCCAAAGGTGTTTTCCAGGTACACAGACAACACGATGGAAGCTTTGAACAACTTTTTAAACTAGTTTTGTGTTTAAATACTTTACAAACTGAGGTGAAATAAGACGTCTACAATCAGAATTTAGACACAAGGTTTTGTGGCAGACAATTTTAGGTGGAAAATAACACCTGTACATAAATATATATATATATAGAGGAAGCTGATTAACCCCTGCCTTTCACGCACCTGTTTAACATATACCTATAAATTGATTGAGCAACTTCCATTCTGTTTTTATTCTATATATATATAGGTGCCTTGACGCTGGGTAGGTGAGCTTAACCCAATATAGCTATATTGTGAACTAAACCTCCTTTTTATTTATGTGCAGACACATAGTGTTATTTAATGTATGTTTGGAGCGCCGGACCCCTTTTGTTCCTTATATATATATATATACACACAAATACATATATATGTATACATTTACGGAGCTGCTCCACTATTTTAGTTGCGTGCCGCAGGTCTGTAGGTCTGTAGATGCTGCGTGGGAGTAATAGTGGCGGAGATTACCCAGAAGCACTAGCTCAGTACTGGCCAACCTGCGGCTCTTCAGGTGTTGTGAAACTACAACTCCCAGCATGCTTTAACTGCAAAAAGCATAGCTGATACCTGACAAAGCATGCTGGGACTCGTAGTCCTGAAGAGCCACAGATTGAGCGGGTCTGAAATAACAGATGTTTGAAAATTATAATTTTTTTTAAATCTTGAACAAAGGTGGTTGCCATAGTAACTGAATGAGAACTGATTACCGATTGGAAGCTCAGAAACGGATTATTTTCTACCTAGTGGAATGGGTCATGTTTGGAGTGTCTAATATGCTGTTGGCAAGCTGTATATAAAGGTCCACTCACAGTAAACAGGCATTGTCATTTGTTTAGTTAGAGGCCAGGCAGCATTAAAATTTATATTAGTTTTTTTGTTTTGTTTTGCCTATTTAAGTTATAATTAACCATTATTTGCACCCTATCTAGAACTGCTGTCTGCTGGGTTTTGGCTGCTTAACAAGGGCATGTGCCTGTGGTTACCTTGGAAACGGCAAGCCAAACCCTCGATCTTGCACAACAGAGCTGAGTTTCCGTCTGTTTTTCAGGGGAGCGGGAGTGAGCACAGAAAGATGGGCGCACGTCTGCTCATCCGCCTGCGTCCTTACCTGTGCGCTATGCACTAGAGGCACGTGGAGACCCGTGATATTAAAAATGAAAAAAAGGGGCGTTTCCGTCATTTTTATAGGCGCAGTAGCTGTGTAAGGTGCCTTGCGCCTCCGTGAAAAGCTTACACCATCTCAGGAAATGATGACGTAAGTCATACAAGTGACGGCAGATAAGAGCCACATGGCCCATCCAGTCTGCCCAGTCACAGGCTTAGGTTTAGGTTTATTTTTAATGGAAAAAATGGCCATTTGTGTAAAAAAAAAAAAAAAGTGATTAACTTTGGAAATGATATTCCCTGACATTTTATGAATAAATACGTGTTTAAAATAAATTTCAGCCTCTGCCTGGTGGATATAATCTAAATGTATGCTATTAAAAGCTGTCCTCTCTATTACTATTAGTTAGAATAATACATATACAAACACATACAACACAAGGAAAAGGAAGCCTGGGTGGTTTTTCAAAAGACAAAGCAAATATTGGGAAAGCAAGCACAAAAAATATGTAAAAAATGAATGATTAAATAAAAGCAAATAAAGATGGCCGCCATGAAATACAAGATGGCCGCCATGAAATACAAGATGGCCGTCATGAAATACAAGCAGGCTCAGCAAAACGAAGAGAAAGAGGTGTATCTTGCCAAGAGTTAGGATGCTAATAAAGGTTATCCCAAGCTGGAAACAATGGCCCAGTCAGTAACAAGGGAAAGGGGAAAGATGGAATCTTTTAAGGTATTTAATTAAAAGATGGAAAAAAAGAATCAAAAAGCAACGGGAGAAGTTTAAATGCAAAATAAATCATAGTTGCCGATTCTCCCGGAATGTCAGGGAGACTCCCAAAATTCGGGCAGGTCTCCCGGTATCCCGGGAGAGCCGGCAAATCTCCCGCAAGGGACTTGAGGCTTGTGGTTTCCATGAAACCTTGGCCTCAAGTCCTGCCCCTCTGCCTGGCAACACTAGTTTACTAGTGTTGCTAGGGACGAGGAGGGAATTGATAGCGCAAATTGCATCAAGCCCCACCCCCATCCCTATGAAACCCAAAAAGGGGTAATGGATTGTCAAAGGGGTGTGGCTTAAGGACGCGATTTGCATACATCGCGCTGTTAAGCCTTGCCCCCTGCATGTATGTAAGCTGTTAAAAGTCGGCAACTCTGGGTTAGTACACTCTCCTCACACACATGGACCCCTACCCTACATCTTACGCATCCGCCCCACATGGGGCGTGTACATAATGCAGAGTTGTACATTGCCTGTACTATACGATCTGAATAGGTACGCCAGGTACGCACAGCCGTCGATCACACCCTGCCATCAGAGGCCATTACTGCAAGGAATGCAGCAGTGAATGCGCTGTGTTCCATGCAAACATCCATCCATATGGATGCGCAGGAGGGCTGGAACATAAATGTTAAGCTAGGGCCCTGCTCGTTGAAACCCTTATGTAGCCTGATAGCAAACCTCCATTGCCAGACTCATAAAACTCCTAAATTAGGATCCAGTCCTTTATTATTATTTTTTTTTTACAAAGTTTGTAAATGATGATAAAAGGTTTTAGTAACAATGGGGCAGATCCAGAGCTACGCCGCTCGCCGTAGTTATGGCGGGGGCGGCAACGTAAGAACGGCAGAGATGCCATTCTGCGCATGCGCCGGGCAGATGTTGCCCGGCATAATCCATGGCTCTGTGAGCCATGGATCTAGCGTCCGTAACTACAACGTAGTTACGGAGGGACCCTCTCCTGTGATACTATAGTGACGGGACCCTCTCCTGTGATACTATAGTGACGGGACCCTCTCCTGTGATACTATAGTGACGGGACCCTCTCCTGTGATACTATAGTGACGGGACCCTCTCCTGTGATACTATAGTGACGGGACCCTCTCCTGTGATACTATAGTGACGGGACCCTCTCCTGTGATACTATAGTGACGGGACCCTCTCCTGTGATACTATAGTGACGGGACCCTCTCCTGTGATACTATAGTGACGGGACCCTCTCCTGTGATACTATAGTGACGGGACCCTCTCCTGTGATACTATAGTGACGGGACCCTCTCCTGTGATACTATAGTGACGGGACCCTCTCCTGTGATACTATAGTGACGGGACCCTCTCCTGTGATACTATAGTGACGGGACCCTCTCCTGTGATACTATAGTGACGGGACCCTCTCCTGTGATACTATAGTGACGGGACCCTCTCCTGTGATACTATAGTGACGGGACCCTCTCCTGTGATACTATAGTGACGGGACCCTCTCCTGTGATACTATAGTGACGGGACCCTCTCCTGTGATACTATAGTGACGGGACCCTCTCCTGTGATACTATAGTGACGGGACCCTCTCCTGTGATACTATAGTGACGGGACCCTCTCCTGTGATACTATAGTGACGGGACCCTCTCCTGTGATACTATAGTGACGGGACCCTCTCCTGTGATACTATAGTGACGGGACCCTCTCCTGTGATACTATAGTGACGGGACCCTCTCCTGTGATACTATAGTGACGGGACCCTCTCCTGTGATACTATAGTGACGGGACCCTCTCCTGTGATACTATAGTGACGGGACCCTCTCCTGTGATACTATAGTGACGGGACCCTCTCCTGTGATACTATAGTGACGGGACCCTCTCCTGTGATACTATAGTGACGGGACCCTCTCCTGTGATACTATAGTGACGGGACCCTCTCCTGTGATACTATAGTGACGGGACCCTCTCCTGTGATACTATAGTGACGGGACCCTCTCCTGTGATACTATAGTGACGGGACCCTCTCCTGTGATACTATAGTGACGGGACCCTCTCCTGTGATACTATAGTGACGGGACCCTCTCCTGTGATACTATAGTGACGGGACCCTCTCCTGTGATACTATAGTGACGGGACCCTCTCCTGTGATACTATAGTGACGGGACCCTCTCCTGTGATACTATAGTGACGGGACCCTCTCCTGTGATACTATAGTGACGGGACCCTCTCCTGTGATACTATAGTGACGGGACCCTCTCCTGTGATACTATAGTGACGGGACCCTCTCCTGTGATACTATAGTGACGGGACCCTCTCCTGTGATACTATAGTGACGGGACCCTCTCCTGTGATACTATAGTGACGGGACCCTCTCCTGTGATACTATAGTGACGGGACCCTCTCCTGTGATACTATAGTGACGGGACCCTCTCCTGTGATACTATAGTGACGGGACCCTCTCCTGTGATACTATAGTGACGGGACCCTCTCCTGTGATACTATAGTGACGGGACCCTCTCCTGTGATACTATAGTGACGGGACCCTCTCCTGTGATACTATAGTGACGGGACCCTCTCCTGTGATACTATAGTGACGGGACCCTCTCCTGTGATACTATAGTGACGGGACCCTCTCCTGTGATACTATAGTGACGGGACCCTCTCCTGTGATACTATAGTGACGGGACCCTCTCCTGTGATACTATAGTGACGGGACCCTCTCCTGTGATACTATAGTGACGGGACCCTCTCCTGTGATACTATAGTGACGGGACCCTCTCCTGTGATACTATAGTGACGGGACCCTCTCCTGTGATACTATAGTGACGGGACCCTCTCCTGTGATACTATAGTGACGGGACCCTCTCCTGTGATACTATAGTGACGGGACCCTCTCCTGTGATACTATAGTGACGGGACCCTCTCCTGTGATACTATAGTGACGGGACCCTCTCCTGTGATACTATAGTGACGGGACCCTCTCCTGTGATACTATAGTGACGGGACCCTCTCCTGTGATACTATAGTGACGGGACCCTCTCCTGTGATACTATAGTGACGGGACCCTCTCCTGTGATACTATAGTGACGGGACCCTCTCCTGTGATACTATAGTGACGGGACCCTCTCCTGTGATACTATAGTGACGGGACCCTCTCCTGTGATACTATAGTGACGGGACCCTCTCCTGTGATACTATAGTGACGGGACCCTCTCCTGTGATACTATAGTGACGGGACCCTCTCCTGTGATACTATAGTGACGGGACCCTCTCCTGTGATACTATAGTGACGGGACCCTCTCCTGTGATACTATAGTGACGGGACCCTCTCCTGTGATACTATAGTGACGGGACCCTCTCCTGTGATACTATAGTGACGGGACCCTCTCCTGTGATACTATAGTGACGGGACCCTCTCCTGTGATACTATAGTGACGGGACCCTCTCCTGTGATACTATAGTGACGGGACCCTCTCCTGTGATACTATAGTGACGGGACCCTCTCCTGTGATACTATAGTGACGGGACCCTCTCCTGTGATACTATAGTGACGGGACCCTCTCCTGTGATACTATAGTGACGGGACCCTCTCCTGTGATACTATAGTGACGGGACCCTCTCCTGTGATACTATAGTGACGGGACCCTCTCCTGTGATACTATAGTGACGGGACCCTCTCCTGTGATACTATAGTGACGGGACCCTCTCCTGTGATACTATAGTGACGGGACCCTCTCCTGTGATACTATAGTGACGGGACCCTCTCCTGTGATACTATAGTGACGGGACCCTCTCCTGTGATACTATAGTGACGGGACCCTCTCCTGTGATACTATAGTGACGGGACCCTCTCCTGTGATACTATAGTGACGGGACCCTCTCCTGTGATACTATAGTGACGGGACCCTCTCCTGTGATACTATAGTGACGGGACCCTCTCCTGTGATACTATAGTGACGGGACCCTCTCCTGTGATACTATAGTGACGGGACCCTCTCCTGTGATACTATAGTGACGGGACCCTCTCCTGTGATACTATAGTGACGGGACCCTCTCCTGTGATACTATAGTGACGGGACCCTCTCCTGTGATACTATAGTGACGGGACCCTCTCCTGTGATACTATAGTGACGGGACCCTCTCCTGTGATACTATAGTGACGGGACCCTCTCCTGTGATACTATAGTGACGGGACCCTCTCCTGTGATACTATAGTGACGGGACCCTCTCCTGTGATACTATAGTGACGGGACCCTCTCCTGTGATACTATAGTGACGGGACCCTCTCCTGTGATACTATAGTGACGGGACCCTCTCCTGTGATACTATAGTGACGGGACCCTCTCCTGTGATACTATAGTGACGGGACCCTCTCCTGTGATACTATAGTGACGGGACCCTCTCCTGTGATACTATAGTGACGGGACCCTCTCCTGTGATACTATAGTGACGGGACCCTCTCCTGTGATACTATAGTGACGGGACCCTCTCCTGTGATACTATAGTGACGGGACCCTCTCCTGTGATACTATAGTGACGGGACCCTCTCCTGTGATACTATAGTGACGGGACCCTCTCCTGTGATACTATAGTGACGGGACCCTCTCCTGTGATACTATAGTGACGGGACCCTCTCCTGTGATACTATAGTGACGGGACCCTCTCCTGTGATACTATAGTGACGGGACCCTCTCCTGTGATACTATAGTGACGGGACCCTCTCCTGTGATACTATAGTGACGGGACCCTCTCCTGTGATACTATAGTGACGGGACCCTCTCCTGTGATACTATAGTGACGGGACCCTCTCCTGTGATACTATAGTGACGGGACCCTCTCCTGTGATACTATAGTGACGGGACCCTCTCCTGTGATACTATAGTGACGGGACCCTCTCCTGTGATACTATAGTGACGGGACCCTCTCCTGTGATACTATAGTGACGGGACCCTCTCCTGTGATACTATAGTGACGGGACCCTCTCCTGTGATACTATAGTGACGGGACCCTCTCCTGTGATACTATAGTGACGGGACCCTCTCCTGTGATACTATAGTGACGGGACCCTCTCCTGTGATACTATAGTGACGGGACCCTCTCCTGTGATACTATAGTGACGGGACCCTCTCCTGTGATACTATAGTGACGGGACCCTCTCCTGTGATACTATAGTGACGGGACCCTCTCCTGTGATACTATAGTGACGGGACCCTCTCCTGTGATACTATAGTGACGGGACCCTCTCCTGTGATACTATAGTGACGGGACCCTCTCCTGTGATACTATAGTGACGGGACCCTCTCCTGTGATACTATAGTGACGGGACCCTCTCCTGTGATACTATAGTGACGGGACCCTCTCCTGTGATACTATAGTGACGGGACCCTCTCCTGTGATACTATAGTGACGGGACCCTCTCCTGTGATACTATAGTGACGGGACCCTCTCCTGTGATACTATAGTGACGGGACCCTCTCCTGTGATACTATAGTGACGGGACCCTCTCCTGTGATACTATAGTGACGGGACCCTCTCCTGTGATACTATAGTGACGGGACCCTCTCCTGTGATACTATAGTGACGGGACCCTCTCCTGTGATACTATAGTGACGGGACCCTCTCCTGTGATACTATAGTGACGGGACCCTCTCCTGTGATACTATAGTGACGGGACCCTCTCCTGTGATACTATAGTGACGGGACCCTCTCCTGTGATACTATAGTGACGGGACCCTCTCCTGTGATACTATAGTGACGGGACCCTCTCCTGTGATACTATAGTGACGGGACCCTCTCCTGTGATACTATAGTGACGGGACCCTCTCCTGTGATACTATAGTGACGGGACCCTCTCCTGTGATACTATAGTGACGGGACCCTCTCCTGTGATACTATAGTGACGGGACCCTCTCCTGTGATACTATAGTGACGGGACCCTCTCCTGTGATACTATAGTGACGGGACCCTCTCCTGTGATACTATAGTGACGGGACCCTCTCCTGTGATACTATAGTGACGGGACCCTCTCCTGTGATACTATAGTGACGGGACCCTCTCCTGTGATACTATAGTGACGGGACCCTCTCCTGTGATACTATAGTGACGGGACCCTCTCCTGTGATACTATAGTGACGGGACCCTCTCCTGTGATACTATAGTGACGGGACCCTCTCCTGTGATACTATAGTGACGGGACCCTCTCCTGTGATACTATAGTGACGGGACCCTCTCCTGTGATACTATAGTGACGGGACCCTCTCCTGTGATACTATAGTGACGGGACCCTCTCCTGTGATACTATAGTGACGGGACCCTCTCCTGTGATACTATAGTGACGGGACCCTCTCCTGTGATACTATAGTGACGGGACCCTCTCCTGTGATACTATAGTGACGGGACCCTCTCCTGTGATACTATAGTGACGGGACCCTCTCCTGTGATACTATAGTGACGGGACCCTCTCCTGTGATACTATAGTGACGGGACCCTCTCCTGTGATACTATAGTGACGGGACCCTCTCCTGTGATACTATAGTGACGGGACCCTCTCCTGTGATACTATAGTGACGGGACCCTCTCCTGTGATACTATAGTGACGGGACCCTCTCCTGTGATACTATAGTGACGGGACCCTCTCCTGTGATACTATAGTGACGGGACCCTCTCCTGTGATACTATAGTGACGGGACCCTCTCCTGTGATACTATAGTGACGGGACCCTCTCCTGTGATACTATAGTGACGGGACCCTCTCCTGTGATACTATAGTGACGGGACCCTCTCCTGTGATACTATAGTGACGGGACCCTCTCCTGTGATACTATAGTGACGGGACCCTCTCCTGTGATACTATAGTGACGGGACCCTCTCCTGTGATACTATAGTGACGGGACCCTCTCCTGTGATACTATAGTGACGGGACCCTCTCCTGTGATACTATAGTGACGGGACCCTCTCCTGTGATACTATAGTGACGGGACCCTCTCCTGTGATACTATAGTGACGGGACCCTCTCCTGTGATACTATAGTGACGGGACCCTCTCCTGTGATACTATAGTGACGGGACCCTCTCCTGTGATACTATAGTGACGGGACCCTCTCCTGTGATACTATAGTGACGGGACCCTCTCCTGTGATACTATAGTGACGGGACCCTCTCCTGTGATACTATAGTGACGGGACCCTCTCCTGTGATACTATAGTGACGGGACCCTCTCCTGTGATACTATAGTGACGGGACCCTCTCCTGTGATACTATAGTGACGGGACCCTCTCCTGTGATACTATAGTGACGGGACCCTCTCCTGTGATACTATAGTGACGGGACCCTCTCCTGTGATACTATAGTGACGGGACCCTCTCCTGTGATACTATAGTGACGGGACCCTCTCCTGTGATACTATAGTGACGGGACCCTCTCCTGTGATACTATAGTGACGGGACCCTCTCCTGTGATACTATAGTGACGGGACCCTCTCCTGTGATACTATAGTGACGGGACCCTCTCCTGTGATACTATAGTGACGGGACCCTCTCCTGTGATACTATAGTGACGGGACCCTCTCCTGTGATACTATAGTGACGGGACCCTCTCCTGTGATACTATAGTGACGGGACCCTCTCCTGTGATACTATAGTGACGGGACCCTCTCCTGTGATACTATAGTGACGGGACCCTCTCCTGTGATACTATAGTGACGGGACCCTCTCCTGTGATACTATAGTGACGGGACCCTCTCCTGTGATACTATAGTGACGGGACCCTCTCCTGTGATACTATAGTGACGGGACCCTCTCCTGTGATACTATAGTGACGGGACCCTCTCCTGTGATACTATAGTGACGGGACCCTCTCCTGTGATACTATAGTGACGGGACCCTCTCCTGTGATACTATAGTGACGGGACCCTCTCCTGTGATACTATAGTGACGGGACCCTCTCCTGTGATACTATAGTGACGGGACCCTCTCCTGTGATACTATAGTGACGGGACCCTCTCCTGTGATACTATAGTGACGGGACCCTCTCCTGTGATACTATAGTGACGGGACCCTCTCCTGTGATACTATAGTGACGGGACCCTCTCCTGTGATACTATAGTGACGGGACCCTCTCCTGTGATACTATAGTGACGGGACCCTCTCCTGTGATACTATAGTGACGGGACCCTCTCCTGTGATACTATAGTGACGGGACCCTCTCCTGTGATACTATAGTGACGGGACCCTCTCCTGTGATACTATAGTGACGGGACCCTCTCCTGTGATACTATAGTGACGGGACCCTCTCCTGTGATACTATAGTGACGGGACCCTCTCCTGTGATACTATAGTGACGGGACCCTCTCCTGTGATACTATAGTGACGGGACCCTCTCCTGTGATACTATAGTGACGGGACCCTCTCCTGTGATACTATAGTGACGGGACCCTCTCCTGTGATACTATAGTGACGGGACCCTCTCCTGTGATACTATAGTGACGGGACCCTCTCCTGTGATACTATAGTGACGGGACCCTCTCCTGTGATACTATAGTGACGGGACCCTCTCCTGTGATACTATAGTGACGGGACCCTCTCCTGTGATACTATAGTGACGGGACCCTCTCCTGTGATACTATAGTGACGGGACCCTCTCCTGTGATACTATAGTGACGGGACCCTCTCCTGTGATACTATAGTGACGGGACCCTCTCCTGTGATACTATAGTGACGGGACCCTCTCCTGTGATACTATAGTGACGGGACCCTCTCCTGTGATACTATAGTGACGGGACCCTCTCCTGTGATACTATAGTGACGGGACCCTCTCCTGTGATACTATAGTGACGGGACCCTCTCCTGTGATACTATAGTGACGGGACCCTCTCCTGTGATACTATAGTGACGGGACCCTCTCCTGTGATACTATAGTGACGGGACCCTCTCCTGTGATACTATAGTGACGGGACCCTCTCCTGTGATACTATAGTGACGGGACCCTCTCCTGTGATACTATAGTGACGGGACCCTCTCCTGTGATACTATAGTGACGGGACCCTCTCCTGTGATACTATAGTGACGGGACCCTCTCCTGTGATACTATAGTGACGGGACCCTCTCCTGTGATACTATAGTGACGGGACCCTCTCCTGTGATACTATAGTGACGGGACCCTCTCCTGTGATACTATAGTGACGGGACCCTCTCCTGTGATACTATAGTGACGGGACCCTCTCCTGTGATACTATAGTGACGGGACCCTCTCCTGTGATACTATAGTGACGGGACCCTCTCCTGTGATACTATAGTGACGGGACCCTCTCCTGTGATACTATAGTGACGGGACCCTCTCCTGTGATACTATAGTGACGGGACCCTCTCCTGTGATACTATAGTGACGGGACCCTCTCCTGTGATACTATAGTGACGGGACCCTCTCCTGTGATACTATAGTGACGGGACCCTCTCCTGTGATACTATAGTGACGGGACCCTCTCCTGTGATACTATAGTGACGGGACCCTCTCCTGTGATACTATAGTGACGGGACCCTCTCCTGTGATACTATAGTGACGGGACCCTCTCCTGTGATACTATAGTGACGGGACCCTCTCCTGTGATACTATAGTGACGGGACCCTCTCCTGTGATACTATAGTGACGGGACCCTCTCCTGTGATACTATAGTGACGGGACCCTCTCCTGTGATACTATAGTGACGGGACCCTCTCCTGTGATACTATAGTGACGGGACCCTCTCCTGTGATACTATAGTGACGGGACCCTCTCCTGTGATACTATAGTGACGGGACCCTCTCCTGTGATACTATAGTGACGGGACCCTCTCCTGTGATACTATAGTGACGGGACCCTCTCCTGTGATACTATAGTGACGGGACCCTCTCCTGTGATACTATAGTGACGGGACCCTCTCCTGTGATACTATAGTGACGGGACCCTCTCCTGTGATACTATAGTGACGGGACCCTCTCCTGTGATACTATAGTGACGGGACCCTCTCCTGTGATACTATAGTGACGGGACCCTCTCCTGTGATACTATAGTGACGGGACCCTCTCCTGTGATACTATAGTGACGGGACCCTCTCCTGTGATACTATAGTGACGGGACCCTCTCCTGTGATACTATAGTGACGGGACCCTCTCCTGTGATACTATAGTGACGGGACCCTCTCCTGTGATACTATAGTGACGGGACCCTCTCCTGTGATACTATAGTGACGGGACCCTCTCCTGTGATACTATAGTGACGGGACCCTCTCCTGTGATACTATAGTGACGGGACCCTCTCCTGTGATACTATAGTGACGGGACCCTCTCCTGTGATACTATAGTGACGGGACCCTCTCCTGTGATACTATAGTGACGGGACCCTCTCCTGTGATACTATAGTGACGGGACCCTCTCCTGTGATACTATAGTGACGGGACCCTCTCCTGTGATACTATAGTGACGGGACCCTCTCCTGTGATACTATAGTGACGGGACCCTCTCCTGTGATACTATAGTGACGGGACCCTCTCCTGTGATACTATAGTGACGGGACCCTCTCCTGTGATACTATAGTGACGGGACCCTCTCCTGTGATACTATAGTGACGGGACCCTCTCCTGTGATACTATAGTGACGGGACCCTCTCCTGTGATACTATAGTGACGGGACCCTCTCCTGTGATACTATAGTGACGGGACCCTCTCCTGTGATACTATAGTGACGGGACCCTCTCCTGTGATACTATAGTGACGGGACCCTCTCCTGTGATACTATAGTGACGGGACCCTCTCCTGTGATACTATAGTGACGGGACCCTCTCCTGTGATACTATAGTGACGGGACCCTCTCCTGTGATACTATAGTGACGGGACCCTCTCCTGTGATACTATAGTGACGGGACCCTCTCCTGTGATACTATAGTGACGGGACCCTCTCCTGTGATACTATAGTGACGGGACCCTCTCCTGTGATACTATAGTGACAGGATCCTCTCCTGTGATACTATAGTGACGGGACCCTCTCCTGTGATACTATAGTGACAGGATCCTCTCCTGTGATACTATAGTGACGGGACCCTCTCCTGTGATACTATAGTGACAGGATCCTCTCCTGTGACACTATAGTGACAGGACCCTCTCCTGTGATACTATAGTGACAGGACCCTCTCCTGTGATACTATAGTGACAGGACCCTCTCCTGTGATACTATAGTGACGGGACCCTCTCCTGTGACACTATAGTGAGAGGACCCTCTCCTGTGATACTATAGTGACGGGACCCTCTCCTGTGATACTATAGTGACAGGACCCTCTCCTGTGATACTATAGTGACAGGACCCACTCCAGTGATACTATAGTGACAGGACCCTCTCCTGTGATACTATAGTGACGGGGCCCTCTCCTGTGATACTATAGTGACAGGACCCTCTCCTGCGTTCTTAGCTCATATGATAAGGTGTAAAATGAGATTTTATCCCTTATCATACATGCAAATGAGAGCAGATTAAAGCCACGCCCCTTCAAATGGCAGGACATGCCCCCCAGGTGTACCAATTTCCCATAAAAAAATGTTGGAGGGTTTGGTAACCATATAATAATATACAATCGTAATACGCTCTTCTCACTGCAGCGAATCTGTTCAGCGATTACCTCCGCCGATGCGGATACTGCGCCTCTTCCTACCGGTGACACAGTCGATGCCAGTGAATCAGAGAGGAGCAAGTCAGTGGAAGCCGCCATTGGTTGGGCACAAGGTCACATAAGGTCCACACTAAGAGGTTTACAACCCACAGAACAGGGCAAAATCGATCAGATACTGAGGTGTGTATGTACTATAATCCCCAATGGGGGGTAATCTATAGACTGGGTGATCGATTATTATTATTATATAGGTGATGTTATAGGTTATATAGGTGATGTTATAGATTATATAGGTGATGCTATATAATATATAGTTTGTTATAGATTATATAGGTGATGTTATAGATTATTTGGTGATGTAGATTATTTAGGTGATGTTATATAATATGAGATGTTATAGATTTTATAGGTGTTATAGATTTTATAGGTGATGTTATAGAATATATAGATGGTTATAGATTATAGGTGATGCTATAGATAATATATTTGTAATAGATTATATGGGTGATATATAGGTTATGGGTTATATAGGTGGTGATGTTATAGAATATATAGGTGATGCTATAGAATATATAGGTGATGCTATAAAATATATAGGCGATATTGTAGATTATATAGGTGCTTTTATAGATTATAACGGTGGTGTTGTAGAATATATAGTTGTTATATATTATGTAGGTGATTTTATAGACTATACAGGTGATGTTATAGATTATATAGGTGATGTTATAGGTTATATAGGTGGTGATGTTATAGTATATATAGGTGATGTTATAGATTATGTAGGTAATGTTATAGATTATGTAGGTGATGTTACAGGTTATATAGGTGATGTTATAGAATATATAGGTGTTGCTATAGATTACATAGGTAATGATATAGATGATATTGGTTATGTTATAGATTATATAATAAATTATATAGGTGATGTTATAAAACATATGGGTGGTTATAGATTATATAGGTGATATAGAATATATAAGTGATGTTATAAAACATATGGGTGGTTATAGATTATATAGGGAATATTATAGATATATAGGTGATGTTATAGGTGCTGTAGACTCAGTTGATTTCATGTCTCGTATATTCAGCGACTATTTAAAGATAAAAAAGGAAGAAGAAAATGAAGCTGCAGAACAAGAGATCACCTCATCGCCCCCAATATCTCTCCCGCCCCCCGCAGCCTCCCCCCCACCTGAGAGGAAGAAGGGCAGTGGTAAAGGTGATACCATACAGACATAAGACTTATATTCCACCCAGTGTACTGGACACACTGAGCTGTGTGCTATCTCCGCAGGTAAGAAGACCAATACCACAGAGAAAGCCGTCCCTCCGCAGGAGCCTCCCGAGCCAGCCACTAGGGGCAGCCTTGCTGTGAGCGCGGTGTCGCTAGCTGTGGCCCAGAGTGGCGCCATGCTGACAGACACCCCCTTGTATTCCTATATTTCAGCATTGAAGCATCAGCGGGTGCGGTGACTTCTTCCCGTGTGTGTACATTGATGGCGCCCGGCTCCTCCAGGGTTTTACTGACTTTTTCTCCTTCACCACAGCCGCCCACCCATCTGGTGCTGCCAACCCCTCTGATAACGTTGGTGAGCTGCGGCAAATCCTCCCCTGGGAAACTCAACCTGATGAAAGAGCTCATGCTGGTCCCCAAAGCGGGCATGGCCGTGCGAGAGGTCCGACGCTCCTCCTGCTGTACAGTATATGTGTATACGGTGATGTTATAGAGTGTCTCCTGTGCTGCCATTATATCCCAGTATCTCCTCCCCAGGCGCTGGACATGGCCTCGTCCCTTCAGAGAGAGATACAGAACCAGCTCTGTGGTGCAAGCAAGAGCGGGGTAAGTACAGAGCGCCCCCCATGGACAGTGTGTAACACGCATACAGCTCTATAGACGGCGTTAACCTCATCACCATCACACACCATTATCACCATCACCCACCAATATCACCATTATTACCATCATCCACCATTATCACCATTATTTACCATCATCCACCAATATCACCATTATTTACCATCATTATCACCATCACCCACCATTATCACCATCACCCACCAATATCACCATTATTACCATCATCCACCAATATCACCATTATTTACTATCATTATCACCATCACCCACCATTATTTGCCATCATCATTATCACCATCACCCAGCATCCACCATTATTATCACCATCATCATCACCCATCACTATCATCACTACCATCATTAACCCTCACCACCACCACTATCATTATCACCATCATTCACCATCGCCACTATCATTATCACCATCATCATCACAATCACGATTATTATCGCCACCATCACCTTTATCATTATCACCATTATCAGTCTAGCAGACGTGGGCACTGACACATCCATTTCCTCATCCAGCCTCATGTAAAAACGTCGTATGTTCATGATTTCTGTAATTTTTGCAGAACCAGGGCGTGAGGATAATCAGAGGAAATCAGGAGGAAAGTTCCACCTGGGTAACGCCATGATGAATGTCAGGGGATCCGGTCAGACAGGAAACGTCATCTCTTAACTCTAATACTATTTCTCCAGCTGACATTGGCCTGCCCTGCAATGCCCCATGGTGCTAGCCAGGTGGAACTTTCCTCTTATTCTCACAGTCTATGATAGACGCACGTGGTGCCCTCTGAGGTGCTTGTACATTGCAATGTCCCTCTTTGTGAAATGTCAGGGCCGGGAAGGGGCTCATTCTGCGTCTGTGTCTATCTTCCAGCAGTCAGTAATTAGTGGTGTGTCCACACTGGGCTGCCTGGTATTAGGGTGCGACCGCCTGGACCAGCCCCTGGATTTAATTGGAGAAGCCTGCGAGCGCCTGTCTCTACAGCTGGGAGGGAACGTGTTTCTAGCCATAAATTGCGCAGCCCAGGAATTAATGGACTATGTAAGTGATGGATTAATTGAGAGTGTTCGTGTTTCTGTTTAGTGAAGTTGATTTAATTTTGCGCTTCTGACCTCTGTCCTGTTCAGCGCGTTCCCTAGTTAGCGGAAAATCTAAAATCCATTTCCCTAATTTCCACAGCACAAGATGAAATACGAGGTGACGAGCGGAACCTGGCGGAGTCCTGATGAGATGCTGGATCTGTATGCCGATTTACTTAGCAGATATCCTGCGCTCGTGGCGTTAGTGGATCCCCTGAGGAGAGAGGTAACGAGCTGTTTCCTGCACATGACACATATAGCCCAGTGTCCGCACCAATCATTTACCCCAAGCGCCTGCACCTACCATATCCACCCTGCTTTCATGTGACCGCGGGTGACATACTTGTTACTGACCATAGGTGTCTGTGTATCTGGCAGGACAGGGAGCAGTATCAGACCCTGGGAAAGGCCGTTGGCTCCAGATGTTATATAATGTCTAATGTGGCACCCAACAAAGTCCCTCACCTGCTGCAGACTGGTAACGCTGCCCTGGGCAGTGGCCTCATCCTCAAGTATACCAACGGGAGCACAGTAATGGATCTGCTGGCGGCGGTACAGCTCACTGAGGGTAAGACGCGGCGGCAATCATCTCCACAGAAAACACTGCGACAACCGAGCCGACCGTCCCGCCACCTGTTGTTTAACCTGCAAACAGGGCGCTGTGGGTAGATGGTATTAACACGAGATGTACAAAGAGTTAATAGGACAGTGCATGGTAGATGCACAAAGGGTTAACGGGAGAGTGGGCGGTGTGTATACAAAGAGATAATAGGACAATGCATGGTGGATACACAAAGGGTTAACGGCAGAGTGCATGGTGTGTATAAAAGGAGTTAATAGGTTAGTGCCTTGGTGGATACACAAAGGGTTAACGGCAGAGTGCACGGTGGGTATACAAGGAGTTAATAGGACAGTGCCCTGTGGATACACAAAGGGTTAATGGAAGAGTGCGCAATGGGTATACAAGGAGTTAATGGGACAGTGCCCGGTGGATACACAAAGGCTTAATGGGAGAGTGCGCGGTGTGTATACAAGGAGTTAATGGGACAGTGCCCAGTGGATACGTAAAGGGTTAACAGGAGAGTGCACTGTGGGTATACAAGGAGTTAATGGGACAGTGCCCAGTGGATACACAAAGGGTTAACGGGAGAGTGCGTGGTGGGTATACAAGGAGTTAGTTACACGCGGGGTCACAAGATTGTCGCACTCTGGCTGGGATCTGACGATATATTTAATCTGTCGCTCTTCTCATCTTACAGGAGAGAGACTGGTGAGCGTGATGGGGAGCGCGGAGGAGGAGACTGCGGAGGATGCCATCGTGGATCTGGTATCTGCCCGTCTTGTTCTATGTAATGTGCTCAGATAATGGGGGGTACACTGAGGTGAGTGCGCTGTGTCTTCTCCAGGCCGTGGGGCTCGGGACGCCATTCATCATGTTAGGAGGAATCCTGCGTGGGGAGAGGACAACCAAATACAACCGACTGCTGGCAATAGAGGAGGAGCTGGCGCACAGCCGCAAACTGGGTAATAATGAGCCCCTCCCACTCCACTGTCACCTACATCACAGCCCCTCCCACCCCACTGTCACCTACATCACAGCCCCTCCCACCCCACTGTCACCTACATCACAGCCCCTCCCACCCCACCGTCACCTACATCACAGCCAGCATCTGACACCTGTACATACCTTCCAGGCTCCCCGGCAGCGTTCCAGTTTCCTGCGCCCTGGGAGGAGTCACCTTGTGATTTAATGAAACAGGGAGAAGTAACCAAAGAGGCATAAACAGAATGTGCCGGACCGCGCCTGCGACACGCAAGGAACGAGGATCTCCAACGCAACCCCCCCAATTCTCCTTCCATGTCTGTGCATGTGTGTACGTCTGTGTGTGTATATGTACATGTGTGCGTACATGTCTGTGTGTGGGTGTATGTACGTCTGTGTATGTCTTTGTGTGTGTACATGTCTGTATGTCTGCGTGTATGTGTTGTCCCCTTCGTCCTCAGATAACCTTGATGCATAGCAGAGAGGTGACGTCTTGTCACGGACATGGCATCTGCGGCAGTGCGTTCCTGAAAGAGACGTCTGTGCGTCCGCCCAGCGGCGTTTTATTATTATGTTACGTCATCACAATAAACCAGGAATCAGAGTCATCATTATCACTTTAATCACACTGTTACACCATCAACACCCACAGCCATAATACCAGAGCGCTGCGCCTCCCTGCCACTTGTTCTACACAGACCGTACAGGAAACTCAGCGCTGCGCCTCCCTGCCACTTGTATTACACAGACTGTACAGGAAACTCAGCACTGCGCCTCCCTGCCACTTGATCTATACACAGCTTGCGGCAGGCACCCAGAGACTCGGAAGTGAAGGGAGCATAAGGGACCAGGGACCGGCTTGACCCATCTCACTCCCCCGGGCCTCGGAGCCGTCTCCTGAGATGATGTGATGGAAGAGCCCTTTGACTGTGTATAAGAGACGCGTTCACAGAAGATAGCGCAACCCCTGCCTTCCATTTCCCAGAATCCTCTGCTCGTATATACAGGAGACATTGCGGATCGCTGTAATCCAATGATGGCGCCATGACTTGCCGCTGTGGCGTGTTTTGGCCTGTAACGCTGGCTCTGTTATGCCTCACACACACGTAATAATATTCTAATATATTATAAAAGTGGAAATGTCGCAGGAACGGGGGGAGGGGTCAATGGACGCGGGAAAAGACGCTCTCGCGGCATCTGAGGCACAGGCTGGATCATTGTGCTGCGCTATTCAGGCACCACATGGGATTAGTTACACCATCAACACCCACAGCCATAATACTAGAGCACTGCGCCTCCCTGCGACTTGTACTACACAGACCGAACAGGAAACGCAGCACTGCGCCTCCCTGCCACTTGTACTACACAGACTGTACAGGAAACTCAGCACTGCGCCTCCCTGCCACTTGTATTACAGACTGTGCAGGAAACTCAGCGCTGCACCGCCCTGCCACTTGTATTACAGACTGTGCAGGAAACTCAGCACTGCGCCACCCTGCAAGTTGTATTACACAGACCGCGCAGGAAACTCAGCGCTGCGCCTCCCTGCGACTTGTACTACACAGAATGTACAGGAAATCAAAGCGCTGTGCCTCCCTGCCACTTGTACTACACAGACTGTGCAGGAAACTCAGCGTTGCGCCTCCCTGCCACTTGTACTACACAGACTGTGCAGGAAACTCAGCGCTGCGCCTCCCTGCGACTTGTACTACACGGAATGTACAGGAAATCAATGCGTGCGACTTGTACTACACAGACTGTATAGGAAACGCAGCGCTGTGCCTTCCTGCGACTTGTACTACACAGACTGTACAGGAAACTCAGCGCTGCGCCTCCCTGCCACTTGATCTATACACAGCTTGCGGCAGGCACCCAGAGACTCGGAAGTGAAGGGAGCATAAGTGACCAGGGACCGGCTTGACCCATCTCACTCCCCCGGGCCCCAGAGCCGTCTCCTGAGATGATGTGATGGAAGAGCCCTTTGACTGTGTATAAGAGACGCGTTCACAGAAGATAGCGCAACCCCTGCCTTCCATTTCCCAGAATCCTCTGCTCGTATATACAGGAGACATTGCGGATCGCTGTAATCCAATGATGGCGCCATGACTTGCCGCTGTGGCGTGTTTCGGCCTGTAACGCTGGCTCTGTTATGCCTCACACACACGTAATAATATTCTAATATATTATAAAAGTGGAAATGTCGCAGGAACGGGGGGAGGGGTCAATGGACGCGGGAAGAGACGCACTCGCGGCATCTGAGGCACAGGCTGGATCATTGTGCTGTGCTATTTAGGCACCACATGGGATTAGTGACCACGCACGTGGGAGGGCACGGTCACGTAGAGGCATGAGGTGACGTCCTGTGTCAGCAGCTGGAGCTGTCTGTGTCCTTCACTCTCTTGTGGTCTGATCCCAGACTCTTCCCGGGGTCATGGCTGCCTTCTCCCGCGGGTCCAGGGGCAGCGCCGTCCTTGTGTATGTCTCCAGCACACAGCAGCGCCTCCGCCGAGCTGCGAGACAGAGAAACGTAACTGTCATTTACACGTATGTGCTCTACACGTTACCTCCCCTGCCATCTATTCTACATGTATGTGCTCTACATGTTACCTCCTCTGCCATGTTCTACGTGTATGTACTCTACACGTTACCACCCCTGCTATGTTCTACGTGTATGTGCTCTACACGTTACCACCCTGCTATGTTTTACATGTATGTGCTCTACATGTTACCTCCCCTGCCATGTATTCTACATGTATGTACTCTGCACGTTGCAACCCCTGCTATGTTCTACATGTATGTGCTCTACACGTTACCACCCTGTTATGTTTTACATGTATGTGCTCTACATGTTACCTCCCTTGCCATGTATTCTACATGTATGTGCTCTACACGTTACCTCCTCTCCCATGTTCTACACGTATGTGCTCTACACAGTATCTACCATGTTCTACATGTATGTGCTCTACACGTTACCTCCCCTCCCATGTTCTACATGTATGTACTCTGTACGTGCATATTGTAGCAGCATTATCCCGCGCCTGTGTGTAATTCTCACGGTGAATATTATAAACACCGGCTGGGCGCAGTGAATGGCCGCCCAGGTGCACACGGTGTATCCTTATACATGTCCTCCGGTGAGAAAAAGCTGAAGGGGAAAGAGGAACAATGGCGTATGTAGGCGGAGCGCGTAACAATGGGCTCAGAGGTGACAATCTGCTGGACCATTACCGCCGTCGTGTGAATAAACGCTGTATTCTATGGTGGTCTCGCAGTGGGGGCTTACATTAGTGCGTGGCACGGATCCAAAAATGGATGCGCCGCCGAAACAATCTGAACTGAAACCCAATAAAAAAAACGGCCAAATCATATTCACCACCTTCCAGGAGAATTCACGTGTCAGCGAGGACGCCGGCAGACCTGAAAGGGGACTGCGCCAATTCCTCCTGGCCTTTGTCACGCCATTCATTCTCATCGCCACAGAATACTTTACACAAATGCCGGATTTCACTTAACTAACCAGAAGAAAGAACATTCTCTACACGGAAAATACCCCCCGAGAAAAGAACAGCGACGGCTGAGAGACTGCTACTGAGGAGAGACTGCTACCAAGAAGAGACCGCTACTGAAGAGAGACTGCTACTGAGGAAGAGAGACCGCTACTGAGGAGACCGCTACTGAGGAAGAGAGACCGCTACTGAGGAGAGACCGCTACTGAGGAAGAGAGACTGCTACTGAGGAGAGACCGCTACCGAGAAGAGACCGCTACTGAGGAGAGACCGCTACTGAGGAGAGACCGCTACCGAGGATGAGAGACCTCTACCGAGGAGGAGAGACCGCTACTGAGGAGGAGAGACCGTCACTGAGGAGGAGAGACCGTCACTGAGGAGAAACCGCTACCGAGGAAGAAAGACCGCTAACTGAGGAGAGACCTCTACTGAGGAAGAGACACCGCTACTGAGGAGAGACCGCTACTGAGAAGAAGAGACCGCTACTGAGGAAGAGAAACCACTACTAAGGAAGAGAGACCACTACTGAGGAGAAAACCCACAAATGAGGAGAAGAGACCACTATTGAGGAGGGGAGACTGCTTCTGAGGAGGAAAGACCACTACTTAGGAGGAGAGACTGCTACTGAGTAAGATAGACCGCTACTGAGGAGGAGAGACTGCTACTGAAGAGAGACCGCTACCGAGGAGAGACCGCTACCGAGGAGAGACCGCTACCGAGGAAGAGAGATCGCTACTGAGTAGAGACCGCTACTGAGGAGTAGAGACCGCTACTGAGGAGGAGAGACCGCTACTGAGGAGAGACCACTACTGAGGAGAGACCGCTACCAAGGAGAGACAGCTACTGAGAAAGAGAGACCGCTACTGAGTAGAGACCGCTACTAAGGAGGAGAGACCACTACTGAGGAGGAGAGACCGCTACTGAGGAGGAGAGACCGCTACTGACAAGAAGAGACTGCTACTGAGGAAGAGAGACTGCTACTGAGGAGAGACCCCGCAACTGAGGAGAAGAGACTGCAACTGAGGAGAAGAGACCATAACTGAGGAGAAGAGACCGCTACTGAGGAGAGACTGCTACTTAAAAGGAGAGACCGCTACTGAGAAAGAGAGACCGCTACCGAGGAAGAGAGACAGCAACTGAGGAGAAATCGCTACTGAGTAGAGACCGCTATTGAGGAGAGACCTGTATTGAGAAGAAGAGACCACTACTGAGAAGAGACCACTACTGAGGAAGAGAGACCACTACTGAGGAAGAGAGACCACTACTGAGGAAGAGAGACCGCTACTGAGGAGAGACCGTAACTTAGAAGAGACCGCTACTGAGGAGAGACCGCTACTGAGTGGAGAGCACTGCTGAGGAGGCCGCTACTGAGGAGAGACCGTAACTTAGAAGAGACCGCTACTGAGGAGAGACCGCTACTGAGTGGAGAGCACTGCTGAGGAGGCCGCTACTGAGGAGGGGAGACCACTACTGAGGAGAGACAGCAACTGAGGAGAGTCCGCAACTGAGGAGGAGAGACCGCTACTGAGGAGGAGGAGAGACCTTTAATGAGGAAAAGGAGGGGAGACCTCTAATAAGGAGTAGGAGAGACTTCTAATGAGGAGGGGAGAGACTTCTAATAAGGAGGAGGGGAGACCTCTAATGAGGAGGAGTAGGAGTGACTTCTAATGAGGAGGGGAGAGATTTCTAATGCGGTGGAGGGGAGACCTCTAAAGATGAGGAGGAGAGATTTCTAATGAGGAGCAGGAGGGAAGAACTCTAATGAGAAGGAGGGGGGAAACCTCTAATGAGGAAGAGGAGAGGCTTCTAATGAGGAGGAGGGGAGACCACTAATGATGAGAAGGGGAGACCTCTAATGATGAGGAGGCAAGACCTCTAATGAGGAGAGATTTCTAATGAGGAAAAGGGGAGACCTCTAATGAGAAGGAGGCAAGACTTATAATGAGGAGAGACTTCTAATGAGGAGGAGGAGAGACTTCTAATGAGGAAGAGGAGGGGAGACCTCTAATGAGGAGGAGGAGAGACTTCTAATGAGGAGGAGGAGAAACTTCTAATGAGGAGGAGGAGAAACTTCTAATGAGGAGGAGGGGGGGGGGGAGACCTCTAATGAGGGGGTAATAACCCTGCTGCTTTACGATATAAAGACCACTACGACACGTTCACACCGTGTTCATGGCGAGTCGTCCAGCGCCAGCGTCTAATACTTTATTATCACAAGGCATGGGCTGCCATCATGCTACTATAACCTTCAGTGCAAAGGCCGCCATTATACCGGGTACATTACAGACTGACGTGGGAACACATTCACACACAACCTGCCCCGGGCTCGGTCCTTGTGGGGATTATCTGATCGGGGTAATTGCGCACGTGATGAGTCTGGCTGCGAATCGCTTCCTGCGGAGACACCAAACAATTCTCCTCTACTAAGGTTACATGCAGAGGAAGCCGCGCAAATCCTTTAATTGTACGAGATCATCAGATTAAGACGTCCCCTCTGCTCATTGTGTCTGGCAGGGGTCCCCGGGGCGCTGCCACCACCTGATACAGGTAGAGTCTCCCATCCCCCGACCCCGGGACAACTCACAGATAAAGCCGTCACGTGACCCTGTATAGGGGAGGCTGCAGGACACAGAGATAGACCTACAGGTGGCGCTGTCCTCTACCACGTGGCCAGGTGTAGCTGCAGGTCCCTCATTGTCCCCAACAGCGATATAGAAATGTAAACCAGGGTAAGACAAGTTTCCAGCTGCTGTGAAACTACAAATCCCAGCATGCCTTGCTGTCACTCAGCCTGGAACCTCCCTCAGCGACTTTCTGTACTGTAAGAAGCCCCACCCCTACATGGCTGCCGCTGCCGTGGAGCTACTACTCCCATCGGCTGTTCTGCGTAGCTATAAGTGACATCACAGCTCCAGGGAACTGTCATGCAATCTGTGGCATAGACTGAGCGCTGACGGCTTTTATTTCCCATAATAACCGCGCGCGTCCTTTTCAGGAGTCATTCAACGCGGATCCCGCAGACCTTGAACTGCCGGCGCTCCTTTTCCTCTCTTTGTACCTTTGTTTTTTGAGCGTTTTAATTATTAAGTGGAACAAAACAGACACAAAAGGTGATGGGATTGTCGCGTACGGGCATGAAGGTTATCCCTTTTAGCGAGCCGCTGAAGCCCAGAGCCTCAGCTAACGAATAAAGCCCCAAGGCACTGAGGAGCTGCAGTGTATACATCACACAGGTCTCACCCCCGGGCACTGAGGAGCTGCAGTGTATACATCACACAGGTCTCACCCCCAGGCACTGAGGAGCTGCAGTGTACACATCACACAGGTCTCACCCCGGGCACTGAGGAGCTGCAGTATACACATCACACAGGTCTCACCCCCAGGCACTGAGGAGCTGCAGTATATACATCACACAGGTCTCACCCCCGGGCACTGAGGAGCTGTAGTGTATACATCACACAGGTCTCACCCCCGGGCACTGAGGAGCTGCAGTATATACATCACACAGGTCTCACCCCCGGGCACTGAGGAGCTGTAGTGTATACATCACCCAGGTCTCACCCCCGGGCACTGAGGAGCTGCAGTGTATACATCACACAGGTCTCACCCCCGGGCACTGAGGAGCTGCAGTGTATACATCACACAAGTCTCACCCCCGGGCACTGAGGAGCTGCAGTGTATACATCACACAGGTCTCACCCCCGGGCACTGAGGAGCTGCTCACCTCCGGGCACTGAGGAGCTGCAGTATATACATCACACAGGTCTCACCCCCGGGCACTGAGGAGCTGCAGTGTACACATCACACAGGTCTCACCTCCCGGCACTGAGGAGCTGCAGTGTATACATCACACAGGTCTCACCTCCGGGCACTGAGGAGCTGCAGTGTATACATCACACAGGTCTCACCCCCGGGCACTGAGGAGCTGCAGTGTACACATCACACTCTATACTCTCTGTATGTATACAGGAACAGAGACATCACACTCTATACTCTCTGTATGTATACAGGAACAGGGCGGAGTCTCGGCGGGGCCCCACTCCCATGATGACAGTACACCGTTGATCTCGTTAGTCCTGGGGGGGATCTGGTATGTGTGATGTACCCGGTGCCCCCGTGTTCCCTGCCAGACACCATACTTACTGAGACGCCATCTTTAGGTTGAGTCGCTGGTCAGCGTCCAGCCTCTTCCCCCCAGCGGCCACCTCTCTGTCACCGCTCTTGATCTCGCCGTCTCTGGGCTTCTGAAAGAGCGGGGAATGGGCCATGGATCCCAGGACCGGCATGGATTTGGATTCAAGTGCGGTCAGTGTCCCCACTGTGTCCAGAAAGAAAAATGTATTAGCATATCGCCCCCTGCTGGTAAAGCTCTGCACTAATCCAGAGTGCTGCTACCATGTAGACAGGAGAGAGAACATGCACAGCACACACATGGAGAGCAAGCACGGATAGAACACGCATGGAGAGCAAACACGGATAGAACACACATGGAGAGCAAACACAGATAGAACACACATGGAGAGCAAACACAGATAGAACACGCATGGAGAGCAAACACGGATAGAACACGCATGGAGAACAAACACGGATAGAACACGCATGGAGAACAAACACGGATAGAACACGTATGGAGCAAACATGGATAGAACACGCCTGGGGACCGAACACAGATTGCACATGCATGGAGAGCAAACACGGATAGAACACGCATGGAGAGCAAACACGGATAGAACACGCATGGAAAGCAAACACGGATAGCACACGCATGGAGAGCAAACATGGATAGCACGCACATGGAGAGCAAACATGGATAGCACACGCATGGAGAGCAAACACGGATAGCACACGCATGGAGAGCAAACATGGATAGCACACGCATGGAGAGCAAACACAGATAGCACATTTAAGTACAGTGAATGATGACAGAGCCCGTGTACAGTGCAGATGTGAAGACTTGTACATATGTAGCATGCAGTGTGAGGACTGGGAACACGCATAATGCACGTATATGAGTGTGTGACCCAGAAGTGATTTTGGTGAAATGAAACCCCGATGGTGGCAATTGGGGTCGGTATAGCAATAAGGGGGCGGGGTCTCCCTGGCAGGAGGGAGGAGCCTTTTTACACAGCACCCTGCTTACCGGAAGCGTCCTTTTCTGTTGTCACTTTTCGGCGTCGTAAAACCCTTTCCAGTTCCGTTTCGCCGGAGGCCGCGCCAATGGCCCCAAGTCTCTTCCTGCCGCCAGAATTGCTCATGGAATCCTAGAAAGCAGATGACAGTCCCCGGGATCAGGACCAGTCCCAGCATCTCCACACAGTACATAGCAGAGAGATCGCACTCACCAGGATTCCGCGGAGTTCTTGCACCGCGCTGCTGGGCGCTTTCCTGGTATCCTCCTGGAGGGGCGACAGCCATCATTATATGATTGTAATATAAATA
>WWET01001368.1:294823-320281 GCA_011038615.1 Limnodynastes dumerilii | reverse complement strand
AGATAAGATACTGACCAGTGTTCACACCACACTGTTATTTAGACCTGGGCTGGGAAACGCCACCTCTCAACACTAATACTGCTTGCAACAGATGAAATAAGACACCCCTGCATTCAACATGATTTAGCCCAGAAGTGCCCCTCTTATCTTATGACCTCTCATCTCTAATACTATTATATTATTATTATATTATTACAGATACTGACCAGTGTTACTATCACACTGTTATTTAGACCTGGGCTGGGAAACGCCACCTCTCAACACTAATACTGCTTGCAACAGATGAAATAAGACACCCCTGCATTCAACATGATTTAGCCCAGAAGTGACTTTCCCCTCTTATTTTAAACACCTTCCTAAGTCTGAATCAGATGCATTGTTATGTCAGGCGCAGGGTCCATTATCAGAGTTACGCTGGGGACACACAATGAGCGGCAGAGTGATGGGATTCTGTGGACATTGTTATGTCAGGCGCAGGGTCCATTATTAGAGTAATGCTGGGGACACACAATGTGCGGCAGAGATGGGATTCTGGGGACATTGGGCTGGATCCAGACCTTGTTAAGTGCATTAACTTAGTTACACCTGGTCTAAACCATGTTGAATTCAGGGGGAGTCAAGTTAATTGTATTCTTTGCATGCAGGGATATATCTTTAAATTGCTTACTGCACACAGATACTGACCAGCTTTGCTATCACACTGTTATTTAGACTTAAGATAGGAAACGTCACCTCTCAACTCTAAAACTGTTTGCAGCAGATGAAATATGACTCCCCTGCAATCAACATGGTTTAGCCCAGGTGTAACTAAGTTCATGCACTTAACAAGGTCTGGATCAGGCCCATTGTTATGTCAGGCGCAGGGTCCATCATCAGAGTAACGCTGGGGACACAGAATGAGTGGCAGAGTGATGGGATTCTGGGGACATTGTTATGTCAGGCGCAGGGTCCATTATCAGAGTAACGCTGGGGACACACAATGTGCGGCAGAGCGGGCGCGGATCAATGGGATTCCGGGGACATTGTTATGTCAGACACAGGGTCCATTATCAGAGTAATGCTAGAGACACACAATGAGCGGCAGAGAGATGGGATTCTGGGGACATTGTTATGTCAGACACAGGGTCCATTATCAGAGTAACGCCGGGGACACACAATGAGCGGCAGAGAGATGGGATTCTGGGGACATTGTTATGTCAGGCGCAGGGTCCATTATCAGAATAACGCTGGGGACACACAATGTGCGGCAGAGAGATGGGATTCTGGGGACATTGTTATGTCAGGTGCAGGGTCCATTATCAGAGTAATGCTGGGGACACACAATGTGCGGCAGAGCGGGTGCGGATCAATGGGATTCCGGGGACATTACAGGCGTTATCAGGTAACCAGCGTGTAACGTCGTCTGATCGCGTTACTTGTGACAATCACGCAGCGTTTACTGGCTTTATAATGACGCGATCACTTCTAGGAACCTGCAGCGTCACGACCGTACAGCAACTGACGCAACACAGTGTAAAACACGGCGCAGACCCGGAGGATCGCCATCAGGTCGCTGATACGCATGACTGCTGTGTAAACCCTCCCACAACTTTCACCGGAAGTGTTATCTGTACATTACACATCACGGAGAGAGAGAAGGAAAGCACAAGCTGCAGGAGGGTGCAGCGGCTGGATAATGGCGCGAGGTGGCGTTTAGGGGGCGGGTAACGCGACGCTGTGACCGCCACTTGTGTGTCTACACAACTACAACCAGAATACAAGTCATGGAATGGGAGGGGGTGAAGAGGATAATGGGGCAGGAATTACAGGGGGGCGAGGACATAACGACCACACGGATAATCAGCCCCGAGAGAGCCCGAGCCACGCAGCAACCACAGGTCAAGACGAGAAGAGGTTTCGTGTCAGCGAGCGGCCGGCCCCGGGAGAGCGACAAACGCCCTAATGAACGGCCGCGATGTTTGCTCTACAAATTTAGGTGCTTGTTAGCTTAAACGCGCTACAATTAGCATAAGTTTCTAATCCCATTAACCAATGAACACTCCACAGTGCTGCAGCCGCCCGGCCACCCCCGTGATTACAATCACCGCACTGCGCTCTGCCAGCCGCCGACGCATTAATATTCATGGCTCCCGTCAATGGACTTTAATTACTAATCAAAAGACGAGCAATTAGGAAGAGCAGCGATTCCTGTGCCAGAGAGAAGTGTCGCAAACAACTGGCGGCTGATGCCGAGACTTTGACTGGAAGAGGCGGCAATAATGGCCCGCGACTGCGCCATCCAGCGATATGCACACGGCGTTTGTACAGAAATCTGCAGATCATCTCGCCCACAATAACATGTCATGTAACCCAGGAAAGACAGAACGAGGTGACCGGATACACGATGTATAGACACCGGGGTGGATCCAGACCTAAGCGCTTGTTACATTAGAACGCATTGCGTCATTTCTAGGCACTCCCCTTTTACGTTTGCCAAACCCTACCTTAACTTTTCATAGCGTAAGTACTGGCGTACATAACGGATTTACATACGTGACGGCCAAACCCGGACCATACTGTCCAATGTAAATGCCTCCCTCCGCCTACAACGCGTAACTACGGGTGTCGTTTTGAAGCCCCCGCCCCTTTGTTCATAGTTACGCTGATGGTACGTACGTTTAGAGTTACGTGGTGTAATAACTGACGCGTGCATGCGCAGTAAATATAAATGTATAATGTATAGATATCATGTGTTATGTATAGAAATCATGTTTGATGTATAGATATTATGTACAATATATAGATATAATGTGTGATGTATAGATATCATGTGTGATGTATAGATATCATGTGTAATGTATAGATATAATGTGTAATGTATAGATATCATGTTTGATGTATAGATATTATGTATAATATATAGATATAATGTGTGATGTATAGATATAATGTATAGATATCATGTTTGATGTATAGATATTATGTATAATGTATAGATATAATGTGTTATGTATAGATATCATGTGTAATGTATAGATATAATGTGTTATGTATAGATATCATGTGTAATGTATAGATATAATGTGTGATGTATAGATATCATGTGTGATGTATAGATATCATGTGTAATGTATAGATATCATGTGTAATGTATAGATATTGGGCCGGATCCAGAACTACGTCCGTCTTCCATTCGAAACGATACGCAGATTACGTACAAAAGCTACTACGCATGCGCAGTAGCTACTGTTTATTGAACTACGTCCGTCTATGGAAGACGGACGTAGTTCTGGATTCGGCCCATTATGTGTAATGTATAGATATCATGTATAATGTACAGATACAATGTCTGTGGATACAAAGGATAGATAAATTCTATGGGTTAGCGCTAACCCATAGAATTTATCTATCCTTTGTATCCACAGATATAGTTTGTTTAAAGGGTTTCTGATACCACCCCTTTTGGATATTTTCATTGTGACTGGCAGCATTTGTTTTGTTTAATCTAGCGCTCTTCGGGACACCCCTGTGTTTCACTTGTGTGACAGATACAATGTGTTATGTATAGATATTGGGCCTGATCCAGAACAACGCTTCGGAGCGAAATTACGCGTGGCGGAGACGTAAAATCGCTTTTTGGTAAGTACTGTGTATGCGCACCCTAGAAAATACACTCAGTAACGTAGCGTAATTGTGAACGTATGGGCCATTCACGTATGTGTCACGTAAATAGTTATGTGTGGGCGTGCCAATTTTACATGCGTCCAAAATACGTCTGAAATACGTAAAGTAGGCGTGGGGGGTTTTATTTAAAGTGTACAGTATGGGCGTGCTTAGCTGCGTAAATTCGTCTAGCCCATACGTACATGTGCGGATCATTGCGGTTACGTTGGAAAAAGTTAAGGTAGGGTTTGGAAAGCGGATCTTGACAAAATACGTACGTTCAAGGGGTGTGCCGAGGGGAGTGTGACGAATTTACGCGCACGAAAATACGCTCCGCGAATAAACGTACGGCAATCGTAGTTCTGGATCTACCCCATTATGTGTAATGTATAGATATCATGTATAATGTATAGATATAATGTGTTATGTATAGATATTATGTGTAATGTATAGATATC
Source organism: Limnodynastes dumerilii (assembly GCA_011038615.1). Classification (NCBI taxonomy): domain Eukaryota; kingdom Metazoa; phylum Chordata; class Amphibia; order Anura; family Limnodynastidae; genus Limnodynastes; species Limnodynastes dumerilii. Next base: position 316,181 of record WWET01001368.1, on the reverse strand, counting down.
ATGTGTAATGTATAGATATCATGAGGGGGTACATGAGGGGGTACAGAGGAGAACAGTAATATGAGTGAGGGGGGTACAGAGGAGAACAGTAATATGAGTGAGGGGTTACAGAGGAGCATAGAAATATGAGTGAGGGGGGTACAGAGGAGCATAGTAATATGAGTGAGGGGGGTACAGAGGAGCATAGTAATATGAGTGAGGGGGGTACAGAGGAGCATAGTAATATGAGTGAGGGGGGTACAGAGGAGCATAGTAATATGAGTGAGGGGGGTACAGAGGAGCATAGTAATATGAGTGAGGGGGGTACAGAGGAGCATAGTAATATGAGTGAGGGGGGTACAGAGGAGCATAGTAATATGAGTGAGGGGGGTACAGAGGAGCATAGTAATATGAGTGAGGGGGGTACAGAGGAGCATAGTAATATGAGTGAGGGGGGTACAGAGGAGCATAGTAATATGAGTGAGGGGGGTACAGAGGAGCATAGTAATATGAGTGAGGGGGGTACAGAGGAGCATAGTAATATGAGTGAGGGGGGTACAGAGGAGCATAGTAATATGAGTGAGGGGGGTACAGAGGAGCATAGTAATATGAGTGAGGGGGGTACAGAGGAGCATAGTAATATGAGTGAGGGGGGTACAGAGGAGCATAGTAATATGAGTGAGGGGGGTACAGAGGAGCATAGTAATATGAGTGAGGGGGGTACAGAGGAGCATAGTAATATGAGTGAGGGGGGTACAGAGGAGCATAGTAATATGAGTGAGGGGGGTACAGAGGAGCATAGTAATATGAGTGAGGGGGGTACAGAGGAGCATAGTAATATGAGTGAGGGGGGTACAGAGGAGCATAGTAATATGAGTGAGGGGGGTACAGAGGAGCATAGTAATATGAGTGAGGGGGGTACAGAGGAGCATAGTAATATGAGTGAGGGGGGTACAGAGGAGCATAGTAATATGAGTGAGGGGGGTACAGAGGAGCATAGTAATATGAGTGAGGGGGGTACAGAGGAGCATAGTAATATGAGTGAGGGGGGTACAGAGGAGCATAGTAATATGAGTGAGGGGGGTACAGAGGAGCATAGTAATATGAGTGAGGGGGGTACAGAGGAGCATAGTAATATGAGTGAGGGGGGTACAGAGGAGCATAGTAATATGAGTGAGGGGGGTACAGAGGAGCATAGTAATATGAGTGAGGGGGGTACAGAGGAGCATAGTAATATGAGTGAGGGGGGTACAGAGGAGCATAGTAATATGAGTGAGGGGGGTACAGAGGAGCATAGTAATATGAGTGAGGGGGGTACAGAGGAGCATAGTAATATGAGTGAGGGGGGTACAGAGGAGCATAGTAATATGAGTGAGGGGGGTACAGAGGAGCATAGTAATATGAGTGAGGGGGGTACAGAGGAGCATAGTAATATGAGTGAGGGGGGTACAGAGGAGCATAGTAATATGAGTGAGGGGGGTACAGAGGAGCATAGTAATATGAGTGAGGGGGGTACAGAGGAGCATAGTAATATGAGTGAGGGGGGTACAGAGGAGCATAGTAATATGAGTGAGGGGGGTACAGAGGAGCATAGTAATATGAGTGAGGGGGGTACAGAGGAGCATAGTAATATGAGTGAGGGGGGTACAGAGGAGCATAGTAATATGAGTGAGGGGGGTACAGAGGAGCATAGTAATATGAGTGAGGGGGGTACAGAGGAGCATAGTAATATGAGTGAGGGGGGTACAGAGGAGCATAGTAATATGAGTGAGGGGGGTACAGAGGAGCATAGTAATATGAGTGAGGGGGGTACAGAGGAGCATAGTAATATGAGTGAGGGGGGTACAGAGGAGCATAGTAATATGAGTGAGGGGGGTACAGAGGAGCATAGTAATATGAGTGAGGGGGGTACAGTCTCCCCTATACACCCTATCACCCCAATACACCGTCACCTCGATACACCCCATCACCCCGTCATCCCGATACACCGTCACCTCGATACACCCCATCACCCCGATACGTCTCGTCTCCCCGATTCACCCCATCTCCCCTATACACCCCATCACCCCATCACCCCGATACACCTTGTCACCTTGATACACCCCATTACCCCGATACATCTCGTCTCCCCTATCTGTCACCTCACCCCGATACAACCCGTCTCCCCGATTCACCCCATCTCCCCTATACACCCCATCACCCCATCACCCCGATACACCTTGTCACCTTGATACACCCCATTACCCCGATACATCTCGTCTCCCCTATACACCCTGTCACCTCGATAAACCCCATCAATCTGATACATCCCGTTTCCCCTATACACCCCGTCCCTTCAATACACCCCATCACCCCAATACACCTCGTCATCTTGATACACCCCAATACACCCCGTCACCTCGATACACCCTGTCACCTTGCTACACCCCGTCCCCCCTATACACCCGTCACCTCGATACACCCCATTACCTCGATACACCCCATCACCCCGATACACCCCGTCATCCCGATACACAGTCACCTCGATACAACCTGTCTCCCCGATACACCCCATCACCCCGATACACCCCCCGATACACCTTGTCACCTTGATACACCCCATCAATCCGATACACCCCATCACCCCGATACATCTCGTCTCCCCTATACACCCCGTCACCTCGATAAACCCCATCAACCCGATACATACCGTGTCCCCTATACACCCCATCCCTTCGATACACCCCATCACCCCAATACACCCCGTCATCTTGATACACCCCGTCACCTCGAAACACCCCTTCACCATAACATCATCCTATATGTAGATGGCTGTACACTGCAGCGCCCGGATTTAGCGCATGGCAATTCCCCGGTTACGTCTCACCTCCGCTATCAGTTCCAGCATTCTGGAGCGCAGATCTTCCAGCTCTATCGCCACCGTTTTCTTCTTCTCCTCCACAGAGACGATTTGTGCCTGGAGCTCTGCGAAACGAGAATAAGACGACACTATAATATAATAAGATGACGCTATAATATAATAAGATGACGCTATAATATAATAAGACGACGCTATAATATAATAAGACGACGGGAATAATATAATAAGACGACGGGAATAATATAATAAGACAATGCTATAATATAATAAGATGACGCTATAATATAATAAGACAACGCTATAATATAATAAGATGACGCTATAATATAATAAGACGATGGGAATAATATAATAAGACGACGCTATAATATAATAAGACGACGCTATAATATAATAAGACGATGGGAATAATATAATAAGACGATGCTATAATATAATAAGACGATGCTATAATATAATAAGACAACGGGAATAATATAATAAGATGACGCTATAATATAATAAGACGACACTATAATATAATTAGACAACGCTATAATATAATTAGACGATGGGGATAATATAATAAGATGACGGGAATAATATAATAAGATGACGGGAATAATATAATAAGATGATTGGAATAATATAATACAACGGGAATATTATAATAAGACGACGGGAATAATATAATAAGATGATTGGAATAATATAATACAACGGGAATACTATAATAAGACGACGGGAATAATATAATAACACAACGGGAATACTATAGTAAGACGAAGGGAATAACATAATTAGACGACGCTATAATATAATTAGATGACGGGGATAATATAATAACACAACGGGAATACTATAATAAAATGACGGGAATAAAACGATAGTGGTTGGCGGCACTCCCAGAGTTTAAAAAGCTATGAGATATGAGGAATAATATAATAAGATGATGGGAATAATATAATAAGATGATGGGAATAATATAATAAAACGACGGGAATAATATAATAAAACGACGGGAATAATATAATAAAATGACGGGAATAATATAATAAGATGACGGGAATAATATAATAAAATGACGGGAATAATATAATAAAATGACTGGAATAATATATTAAGATGACGGGAATAATATAATAAAATGACGGGAATAATATAATAAAATTACTGGAATAATATAATAAAATGACGGGAATAACATAAAATGACGGAATTAATATAATAAGATGATGGGAATAATATAATAAGATTATGGGAATAATATAATAAAATGATGGAAATAATATAATAAGATAAGAAGAATCTGATAACGAGATATGACAGGGATTGGAGTCCGTATTATGGGGATCCTTGGGATAGCAATCTCCTCCACTCCCACGACGTCACCCAGGATGACCCGAGGGTACCCCCACCCCTGCAGAAAGACACAGAGCTACCACCTCACCCCGTCACAGGTCATGTGACCTCACCCGGCAATACCTGTGACTTTCTGCTGACAGCTCAGGGAGGTGCAAACATCGGGATCCGCCTCCAGAGCGGCGTCGTCCCCGTTCAGGCTGATCTCCTCAGTAATGACATCCGGGCCCAGCTTGGACACATAAAGCATACTAATCCGCTTCAGATGCTTGTTCTCCTTGTTCAACTAGAAAGACAGATGGACACCGGTCAGAGAGAGCCGGACACCGGTCAGAGAGAGCCGGACACCGGTCAGAGACCCGGACACCGGTCAGAGAGACCCGGACACCGGTCAGAGAGACCCGGACACCGGTCAGAGAGAGAGCCAGACACCGGTCAGAGAGAGCCGGACACCAGTCAGAGACAGAAAAACACCGTCAGAGAGAGCCGGAAACCGGTCAGAGAGAGCCGGACACTGGTCAGAGAGAAAAATACACAAGTCAGAGAAAGACATACACAGGTCAGAGAGAGACATACATAGGTCAGAGAGAGCCAGACACCGGTCAGAGAGAGACATACACCGGTCAGAGAGAGACATACACAGGTCAAAGAGAGACATACACAGGTCAAAGAGAGACATACACAGGTCAGAGAGAGACATACACAGGTCAGAGAGAGCCGGACACCGGTCAGAGACATACACCGGTCAGAGAGAGACATACACCGGTCAGAGAGAGCCAGACACCGGTCAGAAAGAGACATACACAGGTCAGAGACAGCCAGACACCGGTCACAGAGAGACATACACCGGTCAGAGAGAGACATACACCGGTCAGACAGAGACATACACCGGACAGAGAGAGACATACACCGGACAGAGAGAGACATACACCGGACAGAGAGAGACATACACCGGTCAGAGAGAGACATACACCGGTCAGAGAGAGACATACACCGGTCAGAGAGAGACATACACCAGTCAGAGAGAGACATACACAGGTCAGAGAGTGACATACACAGGTCAGAGAGTGACATACACCGGTCAGAGAGTGACATACACCGGTCAGAGAGACAGGCCGGTCCTGAGTCTATGACATGTAATAGAAGGCCCAGAGGCCGGCGTGGGAGAGCCTGACCTTCTCCCAGAACAATAGTCTCTTCATCAGCTCCCAGCACAGCCACCGGCAGACCCCGGACATGGGGCGTTACCTCCACAATCACCGCTTCATGACATCTGCACACAGCCCAGAAGACAACATGGTAGCCACGGCGACTGCTCTGCGTATTACACAACATGGCGGCCACGGTGTCTGCTCTGCATATTACACAAAATGGCGGCTACGGTACCTGCTCTGCGTATTACACAACATGGCAGTCACGGCGTCTGCTCTGCGTATTACACAAAATGGCGGCTACGGTACCTGCTCTGCGTATTACGCAACATGGCAGTCACGGCGTCTGCTCTGCGTATTACACAACATGGCGGATACGGCGTCTGCTCTGCGTATTACACAACATGGCGGCCAAGGCATCTGCTCTGCGTATTACACAACATGGCGGCCACGGCATCTGCTCTGCGTATTACACAACATGGCGGCCACGGCAACTGCTCTGCGTATTACACAACATGGCTGCCACGGCGTCTGCTCTGCGTATTACACAACATGGCAGTCACGGCGTCTGCTCTGCGTATTACACAACATGGCGGATACGGCGTCTGCTCTGCGTATTACACAACATGGCGGCCGAGGCATCTGCTCTGCGTATTACACAACATGGCGGCCACGGCGTCTGCTCTGCGTATTACGCAACATGGCGGCCACGGCGTCTGCTCTGCGTATTACGCTAAATGTATTTAACACAACATGGCGGCCACTGCATCTGCTCTGCGTATTACACAATATGGTGGCCAAGGCGTCTGCTCTGCGTATTACACAACATGGCGGCCACGGCGTCTGCTCTGCGTATTACACAACATGGCGGCCATGGCGTCTGGTTTGCATATTACACAACATGGCAGCCACGGCGACTGCTCTGCATATTACACATGGCGGCCACGGCGTCTGCTCTGTATATTACACAACATGGCGGCCACGGCGTCTGCTCTGCGTATTACACAACATGGCGGCCACAACAAGAGCTCTGCGTATTACAGAACATGGCGGCCATGAGAAGAGATGAGTCTGGGGGTGGCACCCTGATCATTAATACGCAATGGTATATTGCGTTACGGGCAGTTACTCCATAATAGATACCTATCAGAGGACAGCAATGTATCCGCGCCTGGGGTCTGCAGCCGCAACTCTCCTGCTTCCAATTTCTAGAAATACATAAAGCTTAATATGCGCAAAACCAGCGCCAATCCCAGCGCCTATCAAACGCCAATCCCAGCACCAATCCCACCCCAATCCCAGCGCCTATCTCACGCCAATCCCAGCGCCTATCTCACGCCGATCCCAGCACCAATCCCACGTCAATCCCAGCGCCTATCCCACGCCAATCCCAGCACCGATCCCACGCCAATCCCAGCACCGATCCTATCCCACTCCAATCCCAGCGCCTATCCCACTCCAATCCCAGCGCCTATCCCACTCCAATCCCAGCGCCTATCCCACTCCAATCCCAGCGCCTATCCCACTCCAATCCCAGCGCCTATCCCACTCCAATCCCAGCGCCTATCCCACTCCAATCCCAGCGCCTATCCCACTCCAATCCCAGCGCCTATCCCACTCCAATCCCAGCGCCTATCCCACTCCAATCCCAGCGCCTATCCCACTCCAATCCCAGCGCCTATCCCACTCCAATCCCAGCGCCTATCCCACTCCAATCCCAGCGCCTATCCCACTCCAATCCCAGCGCCTATCCCACTCCAATCCCAGCGCCTATCCCACTCCAATCCCAGCGCCTATCCCACTCCAATCCCAGCGCCTATCCCACTCCAATCCCAGCGCCTATCCCACTCCAATCCCAGCGCCTATCCCACTCCAATCCCAGCGCCTATCCCACTCCAATCCCAGCGCCTATCCCACTCCAATCCCAGCGCCTATCCCACTCCAATCCCAGCGCCTATCCCACTCCAATCCCAGCGCCTATCCCACTCCAATCCCAGCGCCTATCCCACTCCAATCCCAGCGCCTATCCCACTCCAATCCCAGCGCCTATCCCACTCCAATCCCAGCGCCTATCCCACTCCAATCCCAGCGCCTATCCCACTCCAATCCCAGCGCCTATCCCACTCCAATCCCAGCGCCTATCCCACTCCAATCCCAGCGCCTATCCCACTCCAATCCCAGCGCCTATCCCACTCCAATCCCAGCGCCTATCCCACTCCAATCCCAGCGCCTATCCCACTCCAATCCCAGCGCCTATCCCACTCCAATCCCAGCGCCTATCCCACTCCAATCCCAGCGCCTATCCCACTCCAATCCCAGCGCCTATCCCACTCCAATCCCAGCGCCTATCCCACTCCAATCCCAGCGCCTATCCCACTCCAATCCCAGCGCCTATCCCACTCCAATCCCAGCGCCTATCCCACTCCAATCCCAGCGCCTATCCCACTCCAATCCCAGCGCCTATCCCACTCCAATCCCAGCGCCTATCCCACTCCAATCCCAGCGCCTATCCCACTCCAATCCCAGCGCCTATCCCACTCCAATCCCAGCGCCTATCCCACTCCAATCCCAGCGCCTATCCCACTCCAATCCCAGCGCCTATCCCACTCCAATCCCAGCGCCTATCCCACTCCAATCCCAGCGCCTATCCCACTCCAATCCCAGCGCCTATCCCACTCCAATCCCAGCGCCTATCCCACTCCAATCCCAGCGCCTATCCCACTCCAATCCCAGCGCCTATCCCACTCCAATCCCAGCGCCTATCCCACTCCAATCCCAGCGCCTATCCCACTCCAATCCCAGCGCCTATCCCACTCCAATCCCAGCGCCTATCCCACTCCAATCCCAGCGCCTATCCCACTCCAATCCCAGCGCCTATCCCACTCCAATCCCAGCGCCTATCCCACTCCAATCCCAGCGCCTATCCCACTCCAATCCCAGCGCCTATCCCACTCCAATCCCAGCGCCTATCCCACTCCAATCCCAGCGCCTATCCCACTCCAATCCCAGCGCCTATCCCACTCCAATCCCAGCGCCTATCCCACTCCAATCCCAGCGCCTATCCCACTCCAATCCCAGCGCCTATCCCACTCCAATCCCAGCGCCTATCCCACTCCAATCCCAGCGCCTATCCCACTCCAATCCCAGCGCCTATCCCACTCCAATCCCAGCGCCTATCCCACTCCAATCCCAGCGCCTATCCCACTCCAATCCCAGCGCCTATCCCACTCCAATCCCAGCGCCTATCCCACTCCAATCCCAGCGCCTATCCCACTCCAATCCCAGCGCCTATCCCACACCAAACCCAGCGCCTATCCCACTCCAATCCCAGCGCCTATCCCACTCCAATCCCAGCGCCTATCCCACTCCAATCCCAGCGCCTATCCTACTCCAATCCCAGCGCCTATCCCACTCCAATCCCAGCACCTATCCCACACCAATCCCAGCACCTAACCCACAGCAATCTCATGCCAATACCAGCGCCTATCCCACGCCAATCCCTGCACCTATCCCACACCAATCCCAGCACCTAACCCACACCAATCTCATGCCAATACCAGCGCCTATCCCCCGCCAATCCCAGCGCCAACCCAATGCCTATCCCATGCCAATCCCAGCACCTACAGGACTCGCTCTGGAAGGAGAAACGACTCTGTAGCAGTTCAGGGAGTCCTGGTAGGACAAGTTTTCCAAATCTTCTGGCTTGAGCTCAGGTGTGCAGTTTATATTCCTTGTTGAGAGCTGGAAAACATGGACTGCTAGGGGTCCTCGAGGACCAAGGTCACCGGTTTATAGACAATATAAAGGGAGATGACAGATACTGGAGATGAGCTGAACACAGCGTCACTATGGAAAGAGGAACTGATAATCTATTACTGCCAATCGCTCCGATCAAAGGGCGGCGAAAAAAAGGAAGCGTCGCCGCTAATCAGCGGTGATCGGAGCAGGAAAAGGGAACTGGTGGTACGTGAGGAAGAGGGCAAATATCAGCAGCGTCTCAGCAGTCGTCACCCTCCCCCTCTGCTCATTTGATTTGCCCTGTAGGACTTGACCGTTATCTACAGGAATCCACGTTAGATACAGCGGCATAATGAGCGTGTAAAGAGCGGCTAATGTATGTACGCACGAAGGAGCGCTGGGGCTGCGCAATTTCAGCCTCGTCTGGGAAACGTGTCGGGAATAACTAACGACATTTGGGAGAAAATTGCTATAATCTGTTTTCCCGATGAAGTGCTGGAGATGCAGCTTACACCAGCAGACAGATAAAAACATTCTCTAATAATAATACGCCTCTGATGAGACGCGCGAGAGAAAATGACAGGCCTGGTAAATCATCAGACGACCGGTAATCAGGGGAGATCGCCGCCGGCTTCTCCCACTCCCTTATGCTTCCATATACAATCAGAAGCAAATCCGCACTTTCTGAAGCTCCTCTGAGCACCTGAAGACAATGGAACAGCAATTACCTCAAGAAGATCGTCAGCTGCGCAGCCATTATCCAGGACACAACAAAGATGCGGGTCATTGTATAAACACCGGTCACACAGATGTCAGCTGGTACTGACGTGCTGCCCCTATAGAGGTTATTATATATATTATATGACAGCGCTCATCCACCTGTATTTATTATTCATTTCCACACGAATCAGCCAGGTGACAATCACCGTCCAATCAATGGGCGGCTTCTGGACCTACCACCGGATCAATAGCATTAATTGGAGAGCACATCCCACATATAGAATGGTTGTAAACAGGGATCATTATCACAATGTCACAATCATCTGGACATCTCTATAAACACATGGATTGGTATTGATGAGACCACTTCCCGGCCTCCTCTGTACTATGACATTTATACTCCTATAATTAGGAAATAGGACGCGGTGTAATAATCATCGCCGTGACGCACATTCTTCTCTAAACTTAGGCTGCACATAATCTAATGCTCTGATCGGCTTAGTATAGTAGTGAGTGATGTAATGCTCTGATTGGCTAGTTTGGTATAGTAGTGAGTGATGCTGATTGGCTACAGCTTGGTATAGTAGTGAGTGATGTAATGCTCTGATTGGCTAAAGTTTGGTATAGTAGTGAGTGATGTAATGCTTTGATTGGCTATAGCTTTGTATAGTAGTGATTGATGTAATGCTCTAATTGGCTACAGCTAGGTATAGTAGTGAGCGATGAAATGCTCTGATTGGCTACAGCTTGGTATAGTAGTGATTGAGGTAATGCTCTCATTGGCTACAACTTAGTATTGTAGTGAATGATGTAATTCTCTGATTGGCTTGCTGCTGATCTGGTCCAATGACTGTTCCTATGCTCTGATTGGTTAGGTGGTTTATACAAGCGTTATTGAGGTTACCCTGATAATAAAATACGCTGCTGTCTGCAGACCACAATCTTCTGTCTTTTTCAGGGTTTGAGCATGATCTGGCCGTGATACAGGACATGATAACGCGTTACCAGAGAACACTATCTATCACACTGCAAAGCAGAAGACGGATCCATAGATCACTATAAGAAGTGGATCTACACAGGAGGGATCCAAAGAAGAGTCCACGGAATAGAATAACCATACCGGCAAAACTACCAGAGACACCGGGCTCTGCAGAAGGTGCGGGGTCAGCCTAGGACCATGCTATGATGAGAATAAGTGAGTGCAGCTTCCTCTCTGGTACAGACCTCGTATGGCCTTGTGGCGATTAGCTGGGTCCCCGCACATTGTACACACGAGGGCTTCCCCCCGACACCCTTATATCACCAGAGACGCTAAGAGCGAGGAGTCTTATTACATTACTACACAATCAGTACAAACACGTTGCACCAAAACCGGAGGGTGCTGCATTATTTCCACAGCTCACATGGGATAGGTGAGAAAGTAACTTCATCAAGCAGAAATACAGGAAGCCGTCACCCTCAGCCGTTACCTTGGTAGCCAGCGCCTCGGCGCTCTCTCGACACGTCTTCTCAATCTCCAGGTTGTTCTGCATGAAGTCGACCTCCTCGATGACCATGTGAGAGACTGGGGGCGACAAAAAGAACCGCGTGAGAAGCCAAAACGCGTTACTTGGTATTACAGATCTCCACTATAAATGAAACGCCCCATCCGCTGGATCTCCACTATCTATAAATGAAACGCCCCATGCGCTGGATTTCCACTGTCTAAGTATGACACGCACCTTCCACCGGATCTCCACTGTCTATGTATAACACGCCCCATCCACCAGATCTCCAATCTCTATGTATGACGCGAACCATCCACCGGATCTCCACTGTCTATATAGGACATGCCCCATCCACCGGATCTCCACTGTCTATGTATGACGCGCCCCATCCACCGAATCTCCACTATGTATGACACGCCCCATCCACCGGATCTCCACTGTCTATGTATGACGCGAACCATCCACCGGATCTCCACTGTCTATATAGGACACGCCCCATCCACCGGATATCCACCGTCTATGTATAACACGCCCCATCCACCAGATCTCCAATGTCTATGTATGACACGAACCATCCACCGGATCTCCACTGTCTATATTGGACACGCCCCATCCACCGGATCTCCACTATGTATGACACGCCCATCCACCAGATCTCCACTGTCTATGTATGAGACACCCAATCCACCGGATCTCCACTGTCTATGTATGACACGCCCCATCCACCTGATCTCCACTGTCTATGTATGACGCGCCCCATCCACTGCATCTCCACTATGTATGACACGCCCCATCCATCGGATCTCCACTGTCTATGTATGAACGCCCCATCCACCGGATCTCCACTGTCTATGTATGAATGCCCCATCCGCAGGATCACCACTGTCTATGTATGAACGCCCCATCCACCGGATCGCCACTGTCTATGTATGACACGCCCAATCCACCGGATCTCCACTGTCTATGTATGACATGTCCATCCACTGGATCTCCACTGTCTATGTATGTCACGCCCCATCCACCGGATCTCCACTGTCTATGCATGAAACGCCCCATCCACCGGATCTCCACTGTCTATCTATGACACGTCCCATCCCCTGGATCTCCACTGTCTATGTATGAGACGCCCCATCCACCGGATCTCCACTATGTATGTATGTATGAGACGCCCCATCCACCGGATCTCCACTATGTATGAGACGCCCCATCCACCGGAACTCCACTATCTATGTATGAGACGCCCCATCCACCGGATATCCACTGTCTATGTATAATATGCCCCATCCACCGGATCTCTCCACTGTCTACGTATAAAGCGCCCCAACCACTGGATTTCTACTGTCTATTTATGAGATGTCCCAGCTACACTCACTGTCTATGTATAAGACATTCAATCTACCTATCACTGTCCATGTATGAAATGTCCCATCTACGCTCATTGGGGCTACGCTGGCCCACTGGCCGTAGCTGTGGAGCACTCGCCCGACACCCCCCCTGTTGCCGGCGTAATTACCCACTGTTATGCCGGCTGAAGGCTACCTTAACTTCAGCCGATGTAACCGTAGGTAATTACACTGGCCACAGGGTCGTAACTGCCCTAACCCACCCTCCCTCCCTCCCTCATTTACTTACCTTACCCCACCTTCCTTCCATAAGCGTTGCAAAGTAATGGCGAGGAATGCCCCCCCCTCCCTCGCTGTAACTACGCAACAGTTAGGGACGCATGATCATAAGGATCGGGTCTCCCTAACTACACCGAGCAACATCTGCCCGGCGCCTGCGCAGAACGGCAGAAATGTAACATAACCAGTGCGGCGGCCATAGCTCTGGATCAGCCCCATTGTCTATCCAATGTACCAGTCATTGTCTATGTATGCAACGTCTTCTCTACCAGTCACTGTCTATGTATGCAATGTCTTCTCTACCGGTCACTGTATCATTACCATTTATTTATATATATCAAACTATCCCACAGCGTTGTACTCACAGATATCCACATCAGTCCTAGCCCTTCTGTCACAGCACACAGTCACACATACACACTAAAACACAGACATACGTACACACACAGTCACACATACACAGTCATACATAAACACACAGTCATATGTATAGTCACACACACACTCAAACATACACACACACACAGTCACACATAGTCATACACACACACAATCACACACTATGGTTAATGTTAGTCAGCATGCAATGCACCCGGCACAGAACAGTAGAGGGCGCTGTGTGCGGCCGGGTAATCCTATGCACTGAAGCCACAGGGTGGATGATTTGGGGGAGACCTGGGGGACGTTCTGCCGGCAGAGGCCTCAGCGTTCCTTTATTTTGGGTTGATATATGTGTGTGTGTGTGTGTGTGTGTAACCTGTGTATAACATGGACAGAACACAAGCAGCCGATGATCCTGGAGAAGCGTCGTCCAATGAAATCCTCCTTCTCTCACTCAGACACGGCACCTGTGATGTCCATCGTGGGAGGAATAACGAGCGGAGGTAATACGGATTACACATATAATATACACGTCACACACAGAGACACAGACTAAGAAACCACCTGACCCTCGTACACCACCATGGGCGGCAGAGGCAATGGCGCTGCATACGAGATACACATAGTGGGGGGAGGCCTGTGTGTGGAGGCGCGCCCCCCCCCCCTGCAGGCTGTGTTGTGTGCACATGCTTACGTCACATGTGCCACATCCTTGTGTATATTCTGTGTGCAGAAGGAGGCGCCCCCTTGCAGACTGTGTTGTGTATACACGCTTATGTCACGTGTGTCACATCCATGTTTATATTTTGTGTGAAGAGAGAGGCGCCCCCTTCAGGCTGTGTTGTGTGTACACGCTTACATCACGTGTCACATCCATGTTTATATTCTGTGTAAACGTCACAGTAATGGCGATAAACAGACCGTATCCTGTGACATCACTGGCGTCCAGGTATGAGGATTCTGGGCGCACGCGGCGGTCCGTGGTATGAGGACAAGCTCCTCTGCGGAGCTCCATGGCTGGGGGTGGGGTAGTCCACTGACAACATTATTGCAGCGTAGCCGCAGTCACGACCGGGCCATAGCAGGTGGCGGCGTGCAAGGACCGGTGAAACAACGCGCACATCAGGACTGCAATCCATCGAAGTTAATTATGTGTCAGCAGAGAATAGAGCGGTCACTGCGATCGTCCTGACAAAGCGCTGTATTGCTCTGCCATTGAAATGCATATCGCGCTGTCACGGGATAACAATGACCCTGACAGCCGTTTACACCCACAAATAATAATCCGCCGCAAGCGCCGGCCACGCCAAAACCACTTAACTAATTAGCGGCTGCGCTCCCGGAGCAAAACACCCGGCAACACTGTCATTAACCGCAGCCAGATAATGGGAACCTGATGAGAGCAACCACAACATTATCAACATTATCCATCGCAGGGGCCCGAGCGGCTCAATACACCACGGGGGCCCCTCCCCCAGAGCCCCGCCATAAATGACACGTTAAGCGTAATTACTGCTAGACGCTGTAAATAAACAGCAATAGACGTGAAAATGGCACCAAGCACGCGGCACAATCCGACAGCCCGGGAGAGGCGCTTAATTGAGAGATCCTTTCACTGCTCAAGATCATTTCAAGCACATTGCTCAAAGCGGTGATTAGACGCGCGGACGGCGCCGGGCGAGCGCAGAATTAACTTCTCTCTGCTCTCTCTGCGGCTGATGAGAAGCTACAGATGCCGTCGCGGTCTTATCATGTTGTTATCAACCTCGCGGCTCCAATTCAGCAGAAATGATTGTGTGAAGGGCCCAGATTGCGCCCCCTCCCCCTCCTCGTCTGCTGAATAGAAACAATTTAAGGAAAGCTGTGAAAAAAAAATATCAACCAATCGGCAGCTGCTCGGCCACAAACGGCGCTCCATTACGGCAGAATCACGTACAATGCGCCTCTATCCAGAGACAATCAGGAGCTGAGACCACACCAGGCTCATTCACACGCACAAAGGCCCGAGCGCGGCTTCATCAATATAATCGCCCCGGCAATACAGCACCTGACATATATTCCACGCCTTCTGGCGATGCTGACGGTGTCTTCTCTGTACCTGGAAAATGAAGAACCGACGGACAAAGGCGAGAGGAGCGAGGCGCTTATACCAGCACGTGTAAAGAGAAGGCGCCAAACACAAGCCAGTCAGAGCGCAGCAGAATCGCCTTAACATGCACTACAGACTCCAGTCGCAATGACCATCAGAGATAGGCAAATCCAGGAACAGAGATAATGTGCACAGGCGAGGATGGCGGGAAAAAACATAAAACTCCGCCCCATTACTTTATACAGATGACCCCATCTACCACGGCAGCCTGACCCCTCCCACTACAGGGAGCTATGGTGAGATATGAGACAGGCTCAATGCTTACCTAGCATGACCTGAAAGGGGGCCAGACTCAGCTCTCACTCAGTGATGTCTGAATGGGACCGGGCTCTGTGTTCGCTCAGTGATGTCTGTAGGGGGCCAGGCTCTGCTTCTGCTCTGAAGGGGGCCGGGCTGGCTCAGGGCTCACTCAGTGATGTCTGAAGGGGGCCGGGTTCGCTCAGTGATGTCTGAAAGGGGCGGGGCTCGCTCAGTGATGTCTGAAAGGGGCGGGGCTCGCTCAGAGATGTCTGAAAGGGGCCGGGCTCAGGAGTCGCTCAGTGATGTCTGAATAGACCAGACTTGGGGCTCACTCAGTAATGTCTGGTCCGTCTTGCACCTTACAACACTCTCTCCTCCTCCACCGCTCCCTACCTCTCCTCCATTATCTCCATCCACACCCCCTCCCGTCCACTCCATTCTGCTGGTGACCGTCGCCTCAACTCCAACCCGATAACTACCTCTCACTCACGTATCCAAGACTTCTCCTGGGCCACCCCTCTCCATTGGAACAACCTTCCACATCCTATCAGGCAATCTCGCACCCCGCAACGCTCCCTCAAAACCCACTTTTTCAGACTTGCCTACCCTTCCTCCACCTAAGCTTACCTGCCCTCCCCATCTTCATCACAGTGTCTCCTGCTTATTTGCCCTCTCTCACTTAGCATGTTAGCTCTTATGTGCAAGGTCCTCCTCCCTCCTGTCATCACCCCACTACCTTGTCCTCATCACTTCCTACCTTTTTCTCTCTACTGTCTATCTTTGTCCTGCTTCTACACACATATCCAGCATCTTTATTTTCCTTACATATTGTTCTGTTTTTGTACCGTATATTAATTTTGCTTTGTACATGTCTTGTATTCCTTATTCATGTTTTTATACCCTTTGTTCATTATAAATAAACAGTAAAAATAATAGTAATAATAAATGGTGCCAGATTCGGGGCTTACTTAGTTGTGTGAAAGGTGCCAGGCTCTGCGTTCTCTCTCATTGATATCTGAATGGGTCCAGGCTCTGCACTCTCTCAGTGATATCTGAATGGGCCAGACTCGGGCTCACTCAGTAATGTCTGAATGAGGCCACACTCTCTGCTCGCTCATTGATGTCTGGATGAGACCGGGCTCGGCTCTCACTCAGTGATGTCTGAATTAGGCCAGGGTCTTGACTTGCTCAGTGATGTCTGAATGGGTCCAGGCTCTGCGCTCTCTCAGTAATGTCTGAATAGGGCCACAATCTCTGCTCGCTCAGTAATGTCTGAATGGGGCCACACTCTCTGCTCGCTCAGTGATGTCTGGATGAGACCGGGCTCGGCTCTCACCCAGTGATGCCTGAATTAGGCCAGGGTCTTGACTCGCTCAGTGATGTCTGAATGGGGCCAGGCTCTGTGCTCTCTCATTGATGTCTGAACGGGGCCAGGCTTTGCGCTCTCTCAGTGATGTCTGAATGAGCCAGACTCAGGGCTCACTCAGTAATGTCTAAATGGTGCCAGACTCGGGGCTCGCTTAGTGATGTCTAAATGAGACCGGGCTCACTCAGTGATGTCTGAATGGAACCGAGCTCGCTCAGCTTTGTTTCACTGGGGCCAGGCTCTGCACTCTCTCATTGATGTCTGAATGGGCCAGGCTCGGGGCTCACTCATTAATGTCTGAAGGGGGGTAGGCTCTATGCTCGCTCAGTGATGTCTGGATGAGACCGGGCTCTGCTCTCACTCAGTGATGTCTGAATAGGGCCAGACTCGGGTCTCGCTCAGTGATGTGTGAATGGGAACAAAGATCTGCACTCACTCAATGTTGTCTGAACAGGCCAGACTCAAGACTCACCCAGTAATGTCTGAATGGGGCCAGACTCGAGGCTCACTCAGTGATTTCTGAATGAGTCCGGCTCTGCACTCTCAAAGCAATATCTGAATGGGGCCAGACTCTTTTCTCTCTCAGTAATGTCTGAATGGGAACCAGACTGCACTCACTCAGTGATGTCTGAATGGGGCCTTGCTTGCTCAATGATGTCTGAATGGGGCAGGGCTCGCTCAGTGATGTCTGAAGGGAGCCGGGCTCGGGGCTCGCTCAGTGATGTTTGAATGGGGCCATACTCAGGGCTCAATAAGTGATGCCTGGATGGGGCTGGACCTGGGCCTCGCTCAGTGATGTATGAATGGGAACCAGGATCTGCACTCACTCAGTGATGTCTCAATAGACCAGACTTGGGGCTCACTCAGTAATGTCTGAATGGTGCCAGACTCGGGGCTCGCTCAGTTATGTCTGAATGGGGACAGACTCTGCGCTCTCTCAGTGATATCTGAATGGGCCAGACTCGGGCTCACTCAGTAATGTCTGAATGGTGCCAGACTCGGGGCTCGCTCAGTTATGTCTAAATGGGGACAGGCTCTGCGCTCTCTCAGTGATATCTGAATGGGCCAGACTCGGGCTCACTCAGTAATGTCTGAATGGAGCCACACTCTGCTCGCTCAGTGATAACTGGATGAGACCGGACTCAGCTCTCACTCAGTAATGTCTAAATTAGTCCAGGGACTGTGCTCTCTCATTGATGTCTAAATGGGACAGGGTTTACTCAGTGATGTCTGAATGTAATCAGGCTCGCTCAGCTATGTTTGAATGCAGCCAGGCTCTGTGCTCTCTCATTGAGGTCTGAATGGGCCGGGCTCAGGGCTCGCTCAGCGATGTCTGAAGGGGATTAGGCTGTATTCTCGCTCAGTGATGTCTGGATGGGACCAGGCTCGGCTCTCACTCAGTGATGTCTGAATAGGGCCAGACTCTGCTTTTCTCAGTGATGTCTGAATGGGAACAAGGACCTGCACTCACTAATGTCCATATTACACTCCATATTAATGTATATGTATTTGATCCAGTGTCATTACACTCCATATCAATGTATATGTATCTGATACACTGCCATTACACTCCATTTAAATGTATATGTATGTGATACAGTGTCATTACACTCTATATTAATGTATTAATGTAATGTATTAATATGTAATGTATTAATGTTTATGTATTTGACACTGTCTATATAGTCTCTGCCAGTGTAACGGTCAGGCGTCCCAATACTTTTGTCCATATACGCCATATATTCCATATATTTTGGTGCCTTGATGCGGGGAAAGTGAGATAACCCAATATTGCTATATTGTC
The DNA here is from genome assembly GCA_011038615.1 of Limnodynastes dumerilii. Taxonomy (NCBI): domain Eukaryota; kingdom Metazoa; phylum Chordata; class Amphibia; order Anura; family Limnodynastidae; genus Limnodynastes; species Limnodynastes dumerilii. Next base: position 297,343 of record WWET01001368.1, on the reverse strand, counting down.
AACTGTCGTTTGTATGACACATATATATATATATATATATATATATACACACATACACACACACACACACACACACAAAAAGGCACCCCAGCACTCTTGCAATTAACCAGAAACAAACCATCACATTTTATCTTTAAAATAAAAGTCAGCGAATACGTTCCATACATCTGCAGATATATGATAAGCCACCAGCCACTTATAAGGATATATATATATATTTTTTGTGAGCGAAAACACTTTGCATTTATCTACGACACACAAATATTGAAGAACTTAAATGGTAATTTAGAGTTGAGTTAGAAAGTACCACCAGTTTGGCTTAAATTTTCCTCCCTGCAGTTTAACAAGGTTCTTCTTAGGGACCCTAAAGCTTTATCGCAGACCCACTGATAAAGACGCGCCCGATTCACAGCTCTGACAGTGGAAACTCTGGATTGGTATTTCTGTAGTGAGGAGGAAAACTTTTGAAGCATTGAAACGGATGTGTACAGGCAGACAGGCTGAACGGTATAATGCAGCCGTCTGTACACGTTTGCATCTTTTTTTGATAGTTACAATTAATTTAAATTACTGTAATTTTATTACACTAAATAATTTAAACATACATTTGTTTTAGCTAAAAAAAAATCCCTTAAAAAAGAATAATATCCGTATATTAAAAAAGAACTGAGCAAAAAATGTGCGGGAATGCGCTTTATTAAAGCTAAATAACAATAACCCAGTCAGTATAGTGCAGTGTATGCAGAGTGTGTTACAACCTGTTTATTGTTAAATGTAACACATAAATATGTGTAATGTCTATGTTATAACTAAGAATAGGAGCATTTGGCTGGAAGCACAGGGAATCCTGCAATCGCAGCTGCACTAAACCACTTTCTCATTTTAATATTGTGGAAAATCCCGTTTCCTGGCGCAGAGCATATGGAAGGGGACACAGGTGGATCAGTCACTTTGCATTTTCATGTTCTTTACATACACAGCAGTAATACATGCTGTTCTTACGCCTCAAACATAGGTATAAGCTCAACCATGGATCAGCCCCCTAGGTGCACATTTTCACCCCCCTTTTTGCTGTTACTCTCAAACTCTAGGTCATCCCCACCATGGTGAAATGCACAGGAAGGTAGATCCACTATGATCCAGACCTGTGTGTGTTTCATGCAGAAGCTTAGCGAAAAACTGCTCAGCACATGTGAAGAATGGGGCAAAGACAAAACGATGACGAATTTTGTATCAGCTTAGAGCTGGTTTAAGTGTAAAACGGACTATATTATTATTCAATAAATGGCCCCATTTTTTATTATAAGACCATCCATATACATGTATTTAAATTAGAATTATTAAACTGAATCTTCATTTATTAAACCATCATTATTAAGCATATTTAAAACTCGCCGCCATTGTGATTTTTTTTTTTAAGCTCAATAAATTGTGGATTATTATTTTTTAGGGATCTAATGTGATTAGAAACTAAAACAAACACATTTGTAACAAGCAAACTTCTACAGGCTGATGTGAGAACACCTCGCAGTCACTGTCTATATGCATCCGTTTTCATGTTACATATGAACGCACCTTTTCTATGCATTTTATCCAGAGCTGCAAAAGTCGCCGTTCTGGATAGGACGTACACAGTGCGGGCACCAAGTGCGCAAATCTAAGAACTCCAGATCAGGAGTGGCAATACCCAATATTCTGTGCATTTTACAGCTGCCTCAGTGTGGTTTAGAGGAGGTGCTGGGGCTGATTCAGAGTTACACTTACACCTTTTTTTAGATGCAAGTGTAGACCTGAGCAATACCATGTTGAACTGCAAGGGGGGGCAAATGTTTATTGTGAAAGTAGAATTAGAATGGAGAGGTGACATTTCTTAGCTTAACTATTTTAGAGAATAAACATAAAGCTATGAAGTATTTTAGTTCTTTGTGTAAAAGTAATGTATTTTCCCTGCAGGCAAAAAATTTTAAATTAATTGACACCCCTAACTTTGAAAAATGGTTTAGCCGAGCTGTATACTTGTACCTAAAAAAAGGTAGAAGTACATCTCTGAATCAGCCCCATGGTCTACACCTTTTATTACAGATGCATAAAATTTTAGAATTGCGCATTTGCACAACGAGAGTGAGCACAAAAACATTGACGCTAAAAACTCATTTTGCCTGTGTTCACCATTGTGTGCACTGCGAAAGTGGAATGGGGTGAGCCATTATATTCAAATGAGAAAGTGGGTGTTTCGGTGCAGCGGTGAGCACAACAGTCGCCATGTTCCCCTGAGCTTTCACCTAAACTCCTGCTTCAGCTCAAGGAGGGTGTAAGTACCAGACAGAGGAGATTCTTAATCAACCAAAGCCCATTTTCATAGTTATAACACAGCCCTACAGACCTAACAATTATTAAAAAGGCTAATTAAAGTAATGGAAGAAGAAATATTATTTTTAAGGTTAAATAGCAGCACACTGACACACATTTTGCTCTGGTGTGTATGTGAGTGCCATCCACACGGATATATATATATATATA
>WWET01001368.1:257479-266152 GCA_011038615.1 Limnodynastes dumerilii | reverse complement strand
TTTGGAAAAATTGCGATGTTCCCCCTAGCACCCAATCAGGTTCTAGTTCTCACTTTCCTATTACATACTCGAGAATGTCAGCTAGAATCTGATGTTGCTATGGGCAACATCTCCACTTTTCCAAACTCGCGGTTTAGTTAATCTGGCCCTTAGTGTTGTCAGCCACACAGATCGGAGATCCCATAATCCCATATGTCCCAGAAGAGCCTAATCCTTCCAGTACATTTCCAGTAGAAAGATACATACATGCAAGTGTATACATAGTCTAGTCCAAGCATTATTCATAAAGTTGGTGGTAATAAAAAACTTTATTAAATTCCAGGCATTGTGTATTATTTTTGCTACACAAGCAGCAGCAGCAGCAGCAGCAGCAATAACGTTAACTTGTAATGACATTAGACCATGCCTGCACTGTATCCATGTGATCATATAGCACTCATGAGGTGGTCATCCAGTCAAGATGAAAGAGTTTCATGTGAAAGCACTATAGTGACATAGGGCCTGATCCAGAGCTACGATGTTACACTGAGGGCTGTAGCGCTCAGCGTAACATCGCTGCTCTGGCCCGACACTCCCCCTTGTAGGAGCGCATTAACTCACCCTTACACCGGCTGAATGCTACCCTAACTTCAGCCGGCGTAGGGGCGGGGCCATACGCTCGCACAGGAGCTGTAATTGACTGCAAATGATTTGCAACAAAGTATTAAAAAGTGAAAGTTTGATTTAGGATTGTTTAGTTTGTCCCATTACTGTTGGTCTCTTAAAAAGTGGGAGGCACATATAGAAACTGCTGTAAGTCCTACACCATTCACCTGATTTGGATGTAAACACCCTCAAATTAAAGCTGAAAGTCTGCAGTTAAAGCACATATTGATTGTTTCATTTCAAATCCATTGTGGTGGTGTATAGAGCCCAAAATATGAGAATTGTGTTGATGTCCCAATATTTATGCACCTGACTGTATACACACACACACACACACATTTATAAACACACACATACATACATACATACGTACATACACATATACACACCCATTCATACACACACACATATACATACATACACACATAGACACACACACACACACCATCCTCTTCTATAACTCAGCGGTGTGTCTTGAGTCATGGCACAGAATACGGTGAGGGGGCTCCTGACATGTAAGAGTTAATGATCCGCCCTGCACTACAGGCTTGTGACCACAGGGGGCACCACTATTTATGTATGAGTCTCCCCTGCATGAGTGATTATTAGGTGGTGATCCCCTCTCTCAGCCTGTAGTGAATGAGCCCCTCTCACCCCAGCCCCCCCTGTGCAGGTCACCAGCTGTTGCTTCTCTGTTGGCATCTTCTGTGAATGAGGATGTTAATTGGTTCTAATCCTTCCTATGCCCTGACCTGGCACCCTCAAAGACACCTTAGATTGCCCCATCCACACAGCCTGGCATTCCAATACAGGGGGAGGGAGGGGCTCTATAACACCCCAGCGCAGGGGCCCCAGAGAAAGACACAGATGCTGGTGACAGACACAAGAGGGCTGCTGTCTATAAGCAGTCATTGCAGACACTCCTCCCTGTATATAGGGCAGTATCTACAATGACTGCTTATATACAGGGAGCATTATCTACAGTGACTGCTTATGTACAGGGAGCAGTATCTACAGCAGGGGTCCTCAAACTTTTTAAACAGGGGGCCAGTTCACTGTCCCTCAGACCATTGGAGGGCCGGACTATAGTAAAAACAAAAACTATGAACAAATTCCTATGCACACTGCATATATCTTATTTTGAAGTGAAGAAACAAAACAGGAACAAATACAATATTTAAAATGAAGTAAAGTTAAATCAACAAATTTACCAGTATTTCAATGGGAACTCCCCCATCAAGGGAGCAGTATCTACAGTCACTGCTTATATACAGGGAGCAGTATCTACAATGACTGCTTATATACAGGGAGCAGTATCTACAATGACTGCTTATATACAGGGAGCAGTATCTACAATGACTGCTTATATACAGGGAGCAGTATCTACAATGACTGCTTATATACAGGGAGCAGTATCTACAATGACTGCTTATATACAGGGAGCAGTATCTACAATGACTGCTTATATACAGGGAGCAGTATCTACAATGACTGCTTATATACAGGGAGCAGTATCTACAATGACTGCTTATATACAGGGAGCAGTATCTACAGTCACTGCTTATATACAGGGAGCAGTATCTACAATGACTGCTTATATACAGGGAGCAGTATCTACAATGACTGCTTATATACAGGGAGCAGTATCTACAATGACTGCTTATATACAGGGAGCAGTATCTACAATGACTGCTTATATACAGGGAGCAGTATCTACAATGACTGCTTATATACAGGGAGCAGTATCTACAATGACTGCTTATATACAGGGAGCAGTATCTACAATGACTGCTTATATACAGGGAGCAGTATCTACAATGACTGCTTATATACAGGGAGCAGTATCTACAGTCACTGCTTATATACAGGGAGCAGTATCTACAATGACTGCTTATATACAGGGAGCAGTATCTACAATGACTGCTTATATACAGGGAGCAGTATCTACAATGACTGCTTATATACAGGGAGCAGTATCTACAATGACTGCTTATATACAGGGAGCAGTATCTACAATGACTGCTTATATACAGGGAGCAGTATCTACAATGACTGCTTATATACAGGGAGCAGTATCTACAATGACTGCTTATATACAGGGAGCAGTATCTACAATGACTGCTTATATACAGGGAGCAGTATCTACAGTCACTGCTTATATACAGGGAGCAGTATCTACAATGACTGCTTATATACAGGGAGCAGTATCTACAATGACTGCTTATATACAGGGAGCAGTATCTACAATGACTGCTTATATACAGGGAGCAGTATCTACAATGACTGCTTATATACAGGGAGCAGTATCTACAATGACTGCTTATATACAGGGAGCAGTATCTACAATGACTGCTTATATACAGGGAGCAGTATCTACAATGACTGCTTATATACAGGGAGCAGTATCTACAATGACTGCTTATATACAGGGAGCAGTATCTACAGTCACTGCTTATATACAGGGAGCAGTATCTACAATGACTGCTTATATACAGGGAGCAGTATCTACAATGACTGCTTATATACAGGGAGCAGTATCTACAATGACTGCTTATATACAGGGAGCAGTATCTACAATGACTGCTTATATACAGGGAGCAGTATCTACAATGACTGCTTATATACAGGGAGCAGTATCTACAATGACTGCTTATATACAGGGAGCAGTATCTACAATGACTGCTTATATACAGGGAGCAGTATCTACAATGACTGCTTATATACAGGGAGCAGTATCTACAGTCACTGCTTATATACAGGGAGCAGTATCTACAATGACTGCTTATATACAGGGAGCAGTATCTACAATGACTGCTTATATACAGGGAGCAGTATCTACAATGACTGCTTATATACAGGGAGCAGTATCTACAATGACTGCTTATATACAGGGAGCAGTATCTACAATGACTGCTTATATACAGGGAGCAGTATCTACAATGACTGCTTATATACAGGGAGCAGTATCTACAATGACTGCTTATATACAGGGAGCAGTATCTACAATGACTGCTTATATACAGGGAGCAGTATCTACAGTCACTGCTTATATACAGGGAGCAGTATCTACAATGACTGCTTATATACAGGGAGCAGTATCTACAATGACTGCTTATATACAGGGAGCAGTATCTACAATGACTGCTTATATACAGGGAGCAGTATCTACAATGACTGCTTATATACAGGGAGCAGTATCTACAATGACTGCTTATATACAGGGAGCAGTATCTACAATGACTGCTTATATACAGGGAGCAGTATCTACAATGACTGCTTATATACAGGGAGCAGTATCTACAATGACTGCTTATATACAGGGAGCAGTATCTACAGTCACTGCTTATATACAGGGAGCAGTATCTACAATGACTGCTTATATACAGGGAGCAGTATCTACAATGACTGCTTATATACAGGGAGCAGTATCTACAATGACTGCTTATATACAGGGAGCAGTATCTACAATGACTGCTTATATACAGGGAGCAGTATCTACAATGACTGCTTATATACAGGGAGCAGTATCTACAATGACTGCTTATATACAGGGAGCAGTATCTACAATGACTGCTTATATACAGGGAGCAGTATCTACAATGACTGCTTATATACAGGGAGCAGTATCTACAGTCACTGCTTATATACAGGGAGCAGTATCTACAATGACTGCTTATATACAGGGAGCAGTATCTACAATGACTGCTTATATACAGGGAGCAGTATCTACAATGACTGCTTATATACAGGGAGCAGTATCTACAATGACTGCTTATATACAGGGAGCAGTATCTACAATGACTGCTTATATACAGGGAGCAGTATCTACAATGACTGCTTATATACAGGGAGCAGTATCTACAATGACTGCTTATATACAGGGAGCAGTATCTACAATGACTGCTTATATACAGGGAGCAGTATCTACAGTCACTGCTTATATACAGGGAGCAGTATCTACAATGACTGCTTATATACAGGGAGCAGTATCTACAATGACTGCTTATATACAGGGAGCAGTATCTACAATGACTGCTTATATACAGGGAGCAGTATCTACAATGACTGCTTATATACAGGGAGCAGTATCTACAATGACTGCTTATATACAGGGAGCAGTATCTACAATGACTGCTTATATACAGGGAGCAGTATCTACAATGACTGCTTATATACAGGGAGCAGTATCTACAATGACTGCTTATATACAGGGAGCAGTATCTACAGTCACTGCTTATATACAGGGAGCAGTATCTACAATGACTGCTTATATACAGGGAGCAGTCAGTCAAGTCACTGCTTATATACAGGGAGCAGTATCTACAATGACTGCTTATATACAGGGAGCAGTATCTACAGTCACTGCTTATAGGAGCAGTATATGACTGCTTATATACAGGGAGCAGTATCTACAGTGACTGCTTATATACAGGGAGCAGTATCTACAGTGACTGCTTATATACAGGGAGCAGTATCTACAGTGACTGCTTATATACAGGGAGCAGTATCTACAGTCACTGCTTATATACAGGGAGCAGTATCTACAGTGACTGCTTATATACAGGGAGCAGTATCTACAATGACTGCTTATATACAGGGAGCAGTATCTATAATGACTGCTTATATACAGGGAGCAGTATCTACAGTGACTGCTTATATACAGGGAGCAGTATCTACAGCGAATACTTATATAAAGGGAGCAGTATCTACAGTGACTGCTTATATACAGGGAGCAGTATCTACAGCGAATACTTATATACAGGGAGCAGTATCTACAGTGACTGCTTATATACAGGGAGGAGTATCTACAATGTCTGCTTATATACAGTTAGGCCTATATACAGTGACTGCTTATATACAGGGAGCAGTATCTACAGCGAATACTTATATACAGGAAGCAGTATCTACAGTGACTGCTTATATACAGGGAGGGGGCTATATACAGCGAGCAGTATCTACAATGACTGCTTATATACAGGGAGCAGTATCTACAGTGACTACTTAGATACAGGGAGGGGGCTATATACAGGGAGGAGTATCTACAATGACTACTTATATACAGGGAGGAGGCTATATACAGGAAGCGGTATCTACAACGACTGCTTATATACAGAGATGCCTATATACAGTGACTGCTTATATACAGGGAGGGGGCTATATACAGGAAGCGGTATCTACAGTGACTGAAGGAGAAGTAGACACAGTGACTATTCATATACAGGAAGGGGGCTATATACAGGGAGCAGTATCTACAGTGACTGCTTATATACAGGGAGGCCTATATATAGTGGCTGCTTATATACAGAGAGGCCTATATACAAGGAGAGGTAGACACAGTGACTATTCATATACAGAGAGAGGGCTATATACAGGGAGCAGTATCATTAATGACTGCTTATATACAGGGAGCAGTATCTACAGTGACTGAAGGAGAGGTAGACACGGTGACTATTCATATACAGGGGAGGATTATACAGTGACTGTTCCTATATATAGGAGGGAGGAGCTCCCCGCAATGTAAGGAAGCTACAATACCAGAGACCGACAGATTGCACTAAAAGAGAGCTGCCCCTTGGTGTATGACAGAGATCCCAATCCTCCAACTCAACAAATAGCGAGCAGGAGTATCAAAACACCAGGGGGCGCTATATTCTCACACTTTCCTTACACCAGGGATGCTATCCTTTGACACCTTCTTTACACTAGGGGGCGCTATCCTCTGACACCTTCCTTACACAAGGGGGCGCTATCCTCTAACACCTTCCTTACACCATGGCATTATCCTCTGACACCTTTCCGTACATTGTGGGGGTGCTATCCTCTGTCACCTTTCTTAAACCATGGGGGCGCTATCCTCTGACAACTTCCTTACACCATTGCGTTATCCTCTGAGACCTTCCTTACACCAGGGGGCACTATCATCTGACACCTTCCTTACACCAAGGGGCGTTATTCTCTGACACCTTCCTTACACCAGGGGGGCGCTATCCTCTGACACCTTCCTTACACCAGGAGGGGCTATCCTCTGACACCTTCTTTACACCAGGGGGCGCTATCCTCTGACACCTTCCGAACACAAGGGGGCGCTATCCTCTGACACCTTCCTTACACTAGGCAAGGGCGAATTGCTAAACAGCGATTTAATGGTGGTTTTCATGCAAATTCGTCAAAGCGACCTTTGTGAATACAGTGAGTTGTATGTGTAACAGAGAAAAAATCTCAATGGCGAATTTTTAGTCTGCGATTTTCCAGAGGCCTAAACTCACGTGAGTTTAGCTTTAGTGAATATGGAGATTTGATATTCACAGCAAATTCACGCGATTTGAGGCGATTTTTTAAAATTCGCGTTTTGTAAATATACCCCTAGGTACAGGACAAGTGACAGGTGAGAGTGAGGTCACTCCTGTCTAGGTAAGGGACAGGTGACAGGTGAGAGTGACATCACTCCGATCTAGGTACGGGACAAGTGACAGGTGAGAGTGAGGTCACTCCGGTCTAGGTACGGGACAGGTGACAGGTGAGAGTGAGGTCACTCCGGTCTAGGTACAGGACAGGTGACAGGTGAGAGTGAGGTCACTCCCGTCTAGGTACTGGACAGGTGACAGGTGAGAGTGAGGTCACACCGGTCTAGGTACAGAACAGGTCACAGGTGAGAGTGAGGTCATTCCGATCTAGGTACGGAACAGGTCACAGGTGAGAGTGAGGTCATTCCGGTCTAGGGGGTATATTTACAAAGCGCATATTTCCCCCGCGATTTCAATTCAAATAGTCTCGCCACGATTTTATGGCGATTTGCAGCGTGAATTCGCCGAATTCACTTAGCTGCAAGTTTTTTGCGTTTTTTTTAAACACCCGCGAGTTGCGTCGATTTTGCAAGGGGTAAATCGCGGTGCTTTTCTATAGAAAAGCTATTACAAAAAGAATATATAGAAAAACACCGTGACTTGTCCTTAAAAAATATGCAGCAACTCGCGGGTGTTTAAAAAAAAAAACAAGTGCAGCATGCTTGAAAGCCTTAGCCATGCTGTGCTGATAGAACTACAAGGCTAAGCAAAGCGACCTTTGTGAATACAGTGTATGTGTAACATTGAAATAATCTCAATGCCAATTTTATGGTCTGCGATTTTCCAGAAGCCTCAACTCATGTGAGTTCAGCTTTAGTGAATACAGAGATTTGATATTCACAGCAAATTCACGCGATTTGAGGTAATTTTTTTAAATTCACGTTCTGTAAATATACCCATAGGTACGGAGAGCATTTCCTCCAGTTTTTCTGATATTGGCTTTTATTTGGTGAGTGTAATAAATCTCTCTGTTTATATCTCCTCCGCACGGTGTCTTCGAGGGAAAATACTGCATATTGCTGGGGATTATTTACACTGTGTAAGTGAAGCCACTTCTGGCCACTTTCTTAAAGGAGACTTCCTTCCACACCTGTTCATTTATGCCATTACCCTGTGCAAAGCATTTCATTTGGACTTTCATCATTTAATGTGTTATTTCTATTCATGTGTATATAATAATGGTATTTGTTTAAAACCCAGGATAGTGCCCCCGTAATGTAAGGAAGGTGTTAGAGGATAGTGCCCCCCATGGTGTAAGGAAGGTGTCAGAGGATAGCGCCCTCGTAATGTAAAGAAGGTGTCAGAGGATAGCACCCCCATGGTGTAAGGAAAGTGTCAGTGGATAGCGCCCCGTGGTGTAAGGTATGTGTCAGAGGATAGCACCCCCTGGTGTAAGGTATGTGTCAGAGGATAGCGCCCCCTGGTGTAAGGTATGTGTCAGAGGATAGCGCCCCTGATGTTATGAAAGATGTCAGAGGATAGCGCCCCCGAAGGTGTCAGAGGCTCGCAATTAAGGTATGAGAGTATTATATCTATATAGCCGTCATGTCACTCAAACACGTCCACAGTATACGGACGCACCTGTTGCAGAGATTACCCTGAGAAGCCATGTTATAATTCACCAACATAGTGGGGAGAAATGTCTTGTATTGCCAATTGTGATCGATCTCTTACAAATCAATAA
>WWET01001368.1:231317-241577 GCA_011038615.1 Limnodynastes dumerilii | reverse complement strand
AGAGTCAGAGAATATATATATATATATATATATATATATATATATATATATATAATGTATATGGGGACATGAGAGATATATAACATGCATAATGTATATTGGGGCAGGTGAGATATATAATGTATACAGAAACAGGGAATATATATTTATATATATAATGTATATGGGGCCGTGGGCATGCGACTCAGTGCGCGCTATGAGGGCTCCGCGGGGCCACAGTTACCTCGCACCAGGATCCTCCTGCAGTAATCCGGATCCGCGCCCCCGCCGGGGCTCTTGGACTTGGCGCAGCTGTCGGAGGCTCCGGGGGCCGGGAAGGGGCCCTGCTGCTCCTTGAGGTAGGAGGCGGTGAGGGCCCCCTGCCCGTCGCGGGGCTCCTTACCGTCCCTGTGCGCGGCTTTGGAGATCCTGCTGTTGTCCTCTGCACTGCTGTTGCACCGGATGTCCATGCTGCGCGCCGTGCGGGGTCCCCCGGAGCAGCTGCTGGTCCCGACGTTGTCCAGGGAGGGAGTAGAGGAGGACAGGGCTGTAATGCCGCCTTATGACTCCCTGATCAGTGATTAGGGGCAATTTTCCAGCCTCCACATGGGGGTCGCCTCATGAATACAGCAAAGGGTTTGGCTGATAGATTAGATGACAAATGGACGGTTCCGAGATGGTCCCCAATCAAGGAGAGGAGAAGAGGCAAATGATTGGTCCCAGCTGATTGTCAGCCCTTGTGTTCCTCCTCATCCCAGGGACCCAGGGACACTGCTCCAGGAGGTGGCTGAGATGCAGAAACTTTCCCCAGCTATTGTGCCCTACAACACCTCACACTAATCCAATAAGACCATTGATCGGCCACAATGGCTCCATTCACTTCAATGGCCCTGAGGAAGGTCCTTGTCACCTCCTGTGGACCTGCCCATTCTCCTCTCTCTGAGGAATGTGGGCCAGTGAGCTGGCGATTATCTAATGGGCGCGCTCCTTGGAGTGGGTGTCTGCTAGGGTTAAACCAGCTCCTGGGAGGGGAGGGAACCACATTCCCCATAGAAAAAGTCAGGGAAGGCGTCTGCAGGGGCCCCCGGTTAACTCTTTGAGGGCCACGTGGCACAATGCGCGCCGGAAGATCCGTGCCAGGAATTTAGCCTTTCTCGGAGGGTTCGGGAGACATTGGACTGTCGCAGAGACCCCGGGTTACGGCTCTAATCTTATTCAGGAGGTAAAAAGTTTCCAAAGTGACTGAAAAGTTTCATCGACCTAAAATCGTAAAGGAAGTTGCGTGACTGAGCCACCGGAGACAGGGACAATGACCGTCAGCCTTGGTCACCTTCCTGCCAGAGAATCGCCACAACAGAGTGGACGATGACCATAAGAGCTGCTCTCCCTCTAGAGATCAGGGTATGCTGAGGCGTGTAGTTCCACAGCTGCAGATGCCAAGGCCGCTTCTGTCTTTATGTCTATGCGGTGATCATAGGTGCTGGATAATTACACACTTTGGCCCAGGAGGGAATGTTGTGTCAGATGCCTCTGGGGTCTCTGGGACATCCATTCATTACTGCTCTCCGGTGGAATCTGTTGATCACATTAAGCATAGTCCTGTCATTCCCATGTGATGCATACATTGCACAAGATGCTGGTCTGTCCCTTACATGGTCTCAATCCAATCATATAGTGCGTGCAATCATATCGTGTGTGCAATTATACAATCATATTGTGCGTGCAATCATACAATTATATCGTGCGTGCAATCATATCGTGCGTGCAATCATACAATCATATCGTGCGTGCAATTATACAATCATATTGTGCGTGCAATCATATCGTGCGTGCAATCATATAATCATATCGTGCGTGCAATCATACAATCATATTGCGCGTGCAATCATACAATTATATCGTGCATGCAATCATACAATCATATCGTGCATGCAATTATACAATCATATTGTGCGTGCAATCATACAATCATATCGTGCGTGCAATCATACAATCATATTGTGCGTGCAATCATACAATTATATCATGCGTGCAATCATATCGTGCGTGCAATCATACAATCATATTGTGTGTGCAATCATACAATCATATCGTGCGTGCAATCATACAATTATATCGTGCATGCAATCATATCGTGCATGCAATCATATCGTGCGTGCAATCATACAATCATATTGTGCGTCCAATCATACAATCATATCATGCGTGCAATCATACAATTATATCGTGCATGCAATCATACAATCATATCGTGCGTGCAATCATACAATCATATTGTGTGTGCAATCATACAATCATATCGTGCGTGCAATCATATCATGCGTGCAATCATACAATCATATTGTGCGTACAATCATACAATCATATTGTGTGTGCAATCATATCGTGCGTGCAATCATACAATCATATCGTGCATGCAGTCATCATACAATCATGTTGTGTATACAATCATACAATCATATCATGCATGCAATCATAAGTCAGATATATTCACAGTGGTAATATCTCACACAATACATGCCACTCATAACATGTTTATTATACAGTCAGTGTCTGAGGGGGAGAAGGGTGTGAGGCCTTTTGGACATTGTTGTGTCTTCTTGTATAAACCTCTGTGCACATATATAATGCACATAATGTCATTAGTATATACACTATCATTAGTCCCAGACTTTGGTCCTAATCGTTAGTCCTTATTGCAGGTCCAAATCTTTTCCCTCTCAATATCCCCAGTCATAGCTCCCTACTAGTGGTTCCAATCAATGTTTCCTGTCAATGTTTCAATCCTTGCGAAGTATCAATAGTTCTAGTGATTGCTCAATAATCAGTTCCATTCATCTATCCCTATCAATTGTTCCAGTGATTGCTGTCTATCACCAGTTCTGATTGTTGTTCCCTGTCAATGGTTCCAGTCATTACCCCTTATCAATGGTTCTAATCATTACTCCCTATCAATGGTTCTAATCATTACTCCCTATCAATGGTTCTAATCATTACTCCCTATCAATGGTTCTAATAATTACTCCCTATCAATGGTTCTAATCATTACTCCCTATCAATGGTTCTAATCATTACTCCCTATCGATGGTTCTAATCATCACTCCCTATCAATGGTTCTAGGGGCTGATTCATATATGCACTTACACCTTTTTTTAGGTGCAAGTGTACAGCTCGGCTAAACCATTTTTCGAAGTAAGGGGTGTTCTTAATTTAACAATTTTTGCATGAAGGGAAAATACATGACTTTCACACATAGAACAAAAAATACTGCATTGCTTTATGTGTAGTCTATAAAATAGAGCTGAGCTAAGAAACTTCACCTCCTAATTTAAATTCTGGTTTTACAATTGAAATCTGCCTCCCCTTGAAATTCAGCATGGTATTGCTCAGGTCCGCACTCTGAATCAGCCCCATAATCATTACTCCCTTTCAATGGTTCCCTTCATTACTCCCTATCAATGGTTCCCTTCATTACTCCCTATCGATGGTTCCCTTCTTTACTCCCTATCAATGGTTCCCTTAATTACTCCCTATCAATGGTTCCCTTCATTACTCCCTATCGATGGTTCTAATCATTACGTCCTATAGATTGTAGTAATAATTTCTCCCTATAGATTGTTGTAATCATTTCTCCCTATAGATTGTTGTAATCATTACTCCCTATCAGTGGTTCCAGTTTTTTCTCCCTACAAATAGTTTCAATTCTATCTCCATATCGATGGTGCCAATCATTGCCCTCTATCGATGGTGCCAATTATTTCTCGCTATCAATTATTCCAGTCATTGTGTCTTATCAATGGTTCCAGGTATTGCTCCCTATCGGTGTTCCTAATCATTGCTCCCTATCGGTGTTCCTAATCATTACTCCCTATCGGTGTTCCTAATCATTGCTCCCTATCAGTGTCCTAATCATTGCTCCCTATCAGTGTTCCTAATCATTGCTCCCTATCAGTGTTCCTAATCATTGCTCCCTATCAGTGTCCTAATCATTGCTCCCTATCGGTGTTCCTAATCATTGCTCCCTATCAGTGTTCCTAATCATTGCTCCCTATCAATTGTTCTAATTATTGCTCCCTATAAATGTTTCAGATCATTTCTCATTATCAATGGTTCTAATTATTGCTCATTGCTAATGGAGTTAATTATTGTCCCTTATCAATTTTCAGTTATTGTTTCTTAACAACGTATCAATCATTGCTCCTGTCAATGGTTCTAATCAGTCACCTATAAGTTGTCCCAATCATTGCTCCATATTAATGGCCCCAATAATGACTAGGGTGCCAATTATTATTCTCAATCTATGGTGCTAATTATTGTTACGTGTTGTTACCACTTACCTGTGACACCTCTCACCTGAGATACCACTCACCTGAGCCACCACTCACCTGAGATACCACTAACTTCAGACACCTCTTACCTGCGACACCACTCACCTGAGCCACCACTCACCTGTGACACCACTTATCTGTGACACCTCTTACCTGCGACACCACTCACCTGAGATACCACTCACCAGAGACACCATTCACCTGTGACACCACTTACCTGTGACACCACTTATCTGTGACACCACTCACCTGAGCCACCACTCACCATTGACATCTTTCACCTGAGATACCACTAACTTCAGATACCTCTCACCTGTGACACCACTCACCTGAGATACCACTCACCTGTGACACCACTAATTTCAGATACCTCTCACTTGCGACACCACTCACCTGAGATAGCACTAACTTCAGATACCTCTCACCTGAGATACCACTCACCTGAGATACCACTCACCTGAGATATTACTCATCTAATATACCACTCGCCTGAGAAACCACTCACCTGAGATATCACTCAACTGAGACACCACTCACCTGGGACATTACTTGCCTGATATACCACTCACCTGAGACACCACTCACATGAGACTCCACTCACCAGGGACACCACTTGCCTGATGTACCACTCACCTGAGATATCAGTCACCTGGACTCCAATTACTTGAGACACCACCCAATTAAAACGCCTTTCACCAGGGATACAATTCACCTGAGACACCACTCACTTGATATACTACTCATCTGAGACACCACTCACTGAGATACCACTCACCTGAGACACCACTCACCGAGATACTACTCACTGAGATACTACTCACTGAGATACCAGTCACCTGAGACACCAGTCACCTAAGATACCACTCACTGAGATTTCACTCACCTGAGACACCACTTACCTGATATACTACTCATCTGTGACACCACTCACTGAGATAACACTCACTGAGACACCACTCACCGAGATAGTACTCCCCTGAGATACAAGTCACCTGAGAAATCACTCACCTGAGACACCAATCACCTGAGACACCACTCACCTGAGATACCACTCACTGAGACACCACTCACCTGAGATACCACTAACTGAGACACCACTCAATGAGATATCACTCATTGAGATACCACTGATCTGACATACCACTCACTGAGACACCACTCACCT
This sequence comes from Limnodynastes dumerilii, assembly GCA_011038615.1. Classification (NCBI taxonomy): domain Eukaryota; kingdom Metazoa; phylum Chordata; class Amphibia; order Anura; family Limnodynastidae; genus Limnodynastes; species Limnodynastes dumerilii. Next base: position 236,105 of record WWET01001368.1, on the reverse strand, counting down.
AAGACACCACTCACCTAAGACACCACTCACTGAGACACCACTCACCTAAGACACCACTCACTGAGACACCACTCAATGAGATATCACTCATTGAGATACCACTGATCTGACATACCACTCACTGAGACACCACTCACCTCAGACACCACTCACTAAGACACCACTGATCTGAGCCACCTGTCACCTAAGACACCACTCACCTGAGACACCACTCACTGAGACACAACTGATCTGAGACACCACTCACTGAGACACCACTCACCTGAGATACCACTCACTAAAACACCACTGATCTGAGACACCTGTCATCTAAGATACCACTCACTGATACACCACTGATCTGAGACACCACTCACTGAGATACCACTCACCTGAGACACCTGTCACTTAAGACTCCACTCACTGAGACACTGCTCACTTGATATACCACTCACCTGAAATATCACTCATCTTAGACACCTCTCATCTGAAATATCACTCACCCGAGGTACCACTCACCTTAGGCACCACTCACCTACCACCAGCAAGGGATTCTGTCTGGCCATTGCCCTCTCCCAGCTGCCAGCACTGATTCTGGGCATAGTGACTTTCTTGTAAATAGTTCTTCCCCGGATATTACAGAACGCCTGCAGCAAAGAGAATTCTGAATAGAGCCGTCTGGAGACATACACAGAGCAAAGGGGCAGGTCACCCATGTCCAACTTATTTACACTAAGCACTGACACAGCACTCAAAGGGTTAAATGGCCCAGCAACTGGTGGGAGGAGAGTGCATGATTACTAGAGCAAGTGAGGCCACCCAGTGGTGGGATGAGTTACTGCACCCAGTTTATAATTGTGTTGACGTTGTTACTGTGCTGATAATTCCACACACACACAGCCTGGTCCACTTACCGGTTGTTATGTTGACAGTCAAAATGTTACAACAGTTAAGTGTTATATTAATATTACATAAATATTATTACATTTCACACCATGATCCAATATGGCCACACACAGGGCAATCCTGCGCCATGATCCAATATGGCCACACACAGGGCACTCCTACACCATGATCCAATATAGCCACACACAGGACAATCCTACACCATGATCCAATATAGCCACACACAGGACAATCCTATGCCATGATCCAATATCACTACTAATAATGATATGCGGCTGCACCACATCGCTCAGCAGTCATACATAGAGAGCTGCCAATGAACACAGCTCAGGAAAGTGCCCAGCGGTGTCTACATGCATTACGCATATATATGTATATATATATATATATATATATATAAAATTAGATTCCTCAGCAAGGCATAACCATCTGCGCAATTCCATGATCTCCAGCCCTGTGATGGCGCATTTCACATGATGAGGCTGCAGGAGGGTGGCCCATTCTTCCAGGGGTCCGGGAGACCTCCCTGACATTGTGGGAGAAATTAGGATTATGTGTCATGTAACGTTTCCACCCTGAGTGTCAGCCACCGAGCAGCAAGGGAAGGGTTAACGGTCTGGGGGCAGGATGGACAATTGGGGGGCCTGGAGGCGGGGCCGATTTCCGGACCTCCATGAAGAGAGCAGAGGGATTCCTTCCAAGCAAGAAGCATTTTGTAGAAAATTAGAGCTAATTAGTGCTTGGGTGGGATAATGGCGGTGGGGAGGGTTGCCATAGCAGAGCGGGCCCTGGGACCCCCGGAGTCTTCTATTCACCTCCAGCAGTAATTGTAACGTGTGGAGTGTAAATGGGCCATTCTTCCCCTAAAACAAAGGGGATATTACTGTGTTTATCCTCCGTCTCTCTGACGTGTCCATCCCAGCTCCCGGCTCCCTGGCGTCCCGCAGACAATCAGGAACTAGCTGTGGACTACCCTGCTTTCATCTTGTCCATTGTCCCTGCTGAATGTGCAGCATTGTGTCACGCTATTCACACATCTCCACAACACGCCATTACAGGACGCCATGAATTCCTGCAGCGTCCTCGTCACATGACAAAATTGTCACCAAAGTCAAAATATGACAAGGACAAGACCGAAAAGAGGGAACATGAGAGTGCCCAAACTCTTATTTCTGGGACATGTAAGATAATCTGAGGACCCTGCTCCTTATTACACGGGTTATTTATTACACAGGTTATTACACGTTATTTATTACACAGGTTATTTATCACACGTTATTTATTACACAGGTTATTACACGTTATTTATTACACAGGTTATTACACGTTATTTATCACACAGGTTATTTATTACACGGGGGGATATTACTGTGTTTATCCTCCGTCTCTCTGACGTGTCCATCCCAGCTCCCGGCTCCCTGGCGTCCCGCAGACAATCAGGAACTAGCTGTGGACTACCCTGCTTTCATCTTGTCCATTGTCCCTGCTGAATGTGCAGCATTGTGTCACGCTATTCACACATCTCCACAACACGCCATTACAGGACGCCATGAATTCCTGCAGCGTCCTCGTCACATGACAAAATTGTCACCAAAGTCAAAATATGACAAGGACAAGACCGAAAAGAGGGAACATGAGAGTGCCCCAAACTCTTATTTCTGGGACATGTAAGATAATCTGAGGACCCTGCTCCTTATTACACACGTTATTTATTACACAGGTTATTACACGGGTTATTTATCACACAGGTTATTACTCTTTATTTATTACATAGGTTATTTATTACACAGGTTATTACTCGTTATTTATCACACAGGTTATTACACGGGTTATTTATCACACATGTTATTACAGTTTATTTATTACATAGGTTGTTTATTACACAGGTTATTTATCACACAGGTTATTACTCGTTATTTATTACACAGGTTATTACACGTTATTTATTACACAGGTTATTACATATTTATCACACAGGTTATTTATTACACGGGTTATTTATTACACAGGTTATTTATTACACATCTTATTTATTATTAGGTTATTTATTACACAGGTTATTTATCACACAGCTAATTTATTACACAGCTTATTACACCGGTTATTTATCACACAGGTTATTTATTATACAGCTTATTACAAGTGTTATTTATTACACGGGTTATTTATTACACGGGTCATTTATTACATGGGTTATTTATTACACAAGTTATTTATTACACATGTTATTACAAAGGTTTTTATTACATGGGTTATTTATTACGCAGGTAATTTATTACACAGATTATTACACATGTTATTTATTACACAGATTATTACACAGGTTATTTATTACACAGATTATTACACGTTATTTATTACACAGATTATTACACAGGTTATTTATTACACAGATTATTACACGTTATTTATTACACAGGTTATTTATTTGCACAGATTATTTATTACACTTGTTATTTATTACACAGATTATTACACAGGTTATTTATTACACAGGTTATTTATTACACAGGCTATTACACATGTGTTTACATGCGTTACCCACCACTCACACTTTACCTGAGACCCAGAATTGCTGAGAGCATGAAAAATGGCAACATTCACTTTGATGACACTGACATGTCTTGTCTCTGATTGGCTGAATCATTCTGATGATGTCATCACCCTATCTAATAAGCATTGCCAATACTAATGAGATGCTTCAATATTGCAATAAATAATTATTTTATATTGCCCATTTGTCCAAAAAGTGATGAATTCTGTTTTGTTTTTAGATATAAATTAAAAAAAATGTTTTTTTCTATTTTAAACAATTATTTACTTTTTATAATTGCTTATTTACCTATTATCGTTATATTTTTTTAAGACTGTATATTAAGTGGGTGTGGAAGTCAGAATACATGGGCGCTCATCACCGTGCCAGACAGAGGAGAACGGCATTATATAAGCCCTGACGTAGTAGTAACCTGTCTATAAATTGTCCCCATTGGATGAAAATAATAAACACTGCTGAAATATCTAAAGACATTTAAATGAAAAAGAGCTGTAAAACCCACAACCAATATTCAGCATGGACAAAGCATCCTGCGAGACATCAGATGAATCCATCTAATATATCACCAGCAGTTCACAATATCAGAAATCAATGTAAATGCCGAGTGTACATCAAATATCAACCAAATCATAAAAACATCTCAATTCAAGACTCCTATTTATAACAGGGAGTTTATGCACAGATAATGTTATACACAATATATTCATAGAATATCATGTTACATATAAACAATGAATAAATGAGAGAGAGAGAGAGAGAGAGAGAGAGGATTAAACACATGAAATATAAAGATAGGTTTATATATATTATAGCCAACTATTATGTGCATGTAGTATTAATATTATAGGTAGAACATTATAAATGTATACATGAATGTATATATGAATATTTTATTATATCTATTCCATGTATAGTATTATATTTATATATATGATCATTAAAGGATTATATTATTATTGCATGTCATATGAATATGGGATTATATATTATAAACAGAGTAATAGTATTATGTGATGTGAATATAGGATCATATATATTATAGGTTGATTATTATATTCATGTAATATGAATTTAGGATTATACAAAGTGTTATATACATCCAATATAAAAATTATTAATATATTTATTATGTTATATATTGTGTTGTGTGTGTGTATATATGATTATTATGTGTTATCATGTATGATTATTACTAGTATTAGTATTAATATTATGCATTATGTATTATATTATATAATATTATGTATGTATATTATGTAAGATAAGTTTAAGAATAAATAATTTGATATATTATACATGTAATTTAATATATAAATATTTGCTATATGATTATATGCTATAGGCAGAGT
>WWET01001368.1:206556-224987 GCA_011038615.1 Limnodynastes dumerilii | reverse complement strand
CCCCATCATGTCTCTGCAGCCCTCAGTATCCCCATCATGTCTCTGCAGCCCTTAGTATCCCCATCATGTCTCTGTAGCCCTCAGTATCCGCATCATGTCTCTGCAGCCCATCATTTTCCCCATCATGTCTCTGCAGTCCATCATTTTCCCCATCATTTCTCTGCAGCCCTCAGTATCCACATCATGTCTCTGTAGCCCATCAATTACCCCATCATGTCTCTGCAGCCCTACAATTTCCCCATCATGTCTCTGCATCACCCCAATTTCCCAATCATGTCTCTGCAGCCCTCAGTATCCCCATCATGTCTCTGCATCCCTCAGTATCCCCATCATGTCTCTGCAGCCCATCAATTTCCCCATCATGGGCCTGATCCAGACCTACGACCGCAATCGCCGGCGAGCGTAGCGTACGTTCGCCCGGGCGTATAAACTTTCACGCCCATAACACTCCCATTGATTGTAGCTGCTTACGGCGGCTGAACCCTACCCTAAGATTTTCCAGCGTACGTGCGAATTTTCGGACCGATACGCTGGTCATACTGGGCTTAGCACGCCCATACTGTACAATTTAAATGGCTATCCCCACCTCTGTGTAGTAACTCGAGCGTCCAGACTATCGTCGTACAAAACGCACGTGGGGTGGGGACGAAAAATACGCTGAAAATACGCTCGCTGTACGCTCATGTCCTTCGGACGACCGGAAGTTGTCATACTGCACATGCGCAGTGCGTTTTTTTTCACGAATTTTCGCTTACAATCGGCGTACTATCGCTTGCGGCTGTAGCTCTGGATCAGGCCCTATATCCCACCATCTTCAGATGCCTTTAATGTAAGTATTCCTGCAGTCTCCCCATATAGCCCCTTCCCCTCCTATTAGCTGTTATTAGAGGGAGGGGGGGTATGTATAGGGAGACCGCAGGAATACACAGATTATGTGTATTACATGTATTACTGTTTTGTTTTTTTTACTTATTATTAGAATTAAAAATAAATATAAACATTAAAATAAAAACAAGTAAAGAGAGTTAAACTTATCTGTCTGGCGTCTGTCTCTGCAGTCCCGCAGAAGTCCCAAAAGTTAGCCACTGTGCATGCGCCAGGACATCATCTACAAGCTCAGCCGAACGTCTCAGGCGAAAGTTCCACGGACTATAGCGGGACCTCACCGGAGGGGTAATTATTAGTAAATACTACCTGCATTATTGCCAGGCTGGCTGCTATCATTAGCACTGAATGCGCTAATGATAGTAAATGAACCTCTAAACCTTAGTGCTGACACTCAAAAACCCCAGGACATTTGTCGTATGTTTGGTTCAGACACTGTGCGAAGCCATTTGAACTTTAGTTACATTCGGTAAAGGTTTCTGGGGATGTTCATAGGAGAGAGAGGGTGTTATAAGCGGTATCAGGCTGAACAGCCAGTGACTTTCTTATTCTGGGTCTATGAGAGAGAGAGAGAGAGAGAGAGAGAGAGAGATAGATATGATAGAGAGATAGAGAGAGATATGAGAGAGATAGAGAGAGATATGAGAGAGAGATATGAGAGAGATAGAGAGAGATATGAGAGAGAGATATGAGAGAGATAGAGAGAGATATGAGAGAGAGATATGAGAGAGATAGAGAGAGATATGAGAGAGAGATATGAGAGAGATAGAGAGAGATATGAGAGAGAGATATGAGAGAGATAGAGAGAGATATGAGAGAGAGATATGAGAGAGATAGAGAGAGATATGAGAGAGAGAGATATGAGAGAGAGAGAGAGAGAGAGATATGTAGATAGATAGATAGATAGATAGATAGATAGATAGATAGATAGATATGAGATAGATAGATATGAGATAGATAAATATGAGATAGATAGATAGATATGAGATTTGGTGGTGTAACAGAAACAACTCATTCATGTGTATCAGTATATATATGTGCATTGTGTAACACACACATTCTATAATGACTCTCTGATATTTATGGTGCCCCGAGACTATATTTATGAGAAAGCAGGCATAAAAATATTACTTATTGCCACATTAATTTTATATTCAGCTGCTGCAGCAAAAAATATGTAGCCCCCATTCTATCCTATAGAGAAAAATATATGTTAATTATAATATATAACTAGACACAGATATAAAAGGGAATGATTGAGATTTCTGAGAAATTTTGATGCATTTAAAGAGAACAATACATCCTATTCAGAACCAACTACATTTTTGGAAAGCCTGTCAAGCTTCCATAGGATTAACGGTCTGTTGTCATTCATTGTACCTAATCCAGACTCATGAAAAGGATGGGTTTTGCATGCATTAGGGACCTGATCCAGAGTAGTAGCATGACCAATGCCCTCTTGGGGGTATATTTACCAAGCTCGAGTTTGGCCAAATCACCTCAGCTCCCGGGAGTTTGGAGGTGATTTGGCCATCACCGTATTCACTAAAGGCAAAGTCCCGGGACTTTAGCCTTTAGCAAATTCGACTCGCCAAACATCGCGGGACAAAAATCGTCCAGATGTTTGGCATGCAAAAAAGTATTCAATAAAGGTGATTTGTCTAAATCGCCTTTAGATCGCCGGCAAATCACAGAAAACAAAATCGCATGCTGTGTGTGGCACTTTCAATGAAAGCGCCTCACACCTAACCTGAAAAACACATGTTAATCTATTTGACATGTGTTTTTCTGTGTGTAAAAGCCAAGCGCAGCATGTTTGAAAGCCTTAGCCATGCTGTACTGATAGAACTACCAGGCTCAGCATTGCTTAGCCTTGTAGTAATATCAGCGTCAGCATGGTAAGACTTCTAAACATGCTGCACTGTGTGTGGTGTTTGTAAAAAAAAAAAAAAAACACTGTGCATAAAACAGACATTGGTACATTAATATATGTGTGTGTATGTGTTAAATAAACATTTAAACTGCCTAATAATGCCCCCTAATGTGTGACCTTACCTCCGGTGGCCACGTGTCCTATACTAAATGTGTCTGAATGTATTGTGTGGTGTAGAAAAAGAATAAAAAATGTTGACATTCACTGTTTGCTGTCATCATTCTTGGGAAGAGTTGCTTGATGAGTTGAATCTTCTCCAGTTGCTTGTAGACTGTCATCCGGTTGATAGAAGTGGCATCTCCAGTGGTCTGTTCGGCTCCCCGGCCTCTTCTGTCCTTGACACGAGGACAGGATCCTGCTTCTTCTTCCGCTGCGCTCCTAACGACAATTTGGTCACTAGGGGGCAGCCTTTTATATTAATGATGACGTCAGTTACATTAGGGACATTAGGACAGTCTACAAGCAACTGGAGAAGATTCAGTGAGTGACAAAATTTGTTATTCTTTTTCTACACCACACAATACATTCAGATACATTTAGTATAGTATACGGTGGCCACCGGAGGTGCACACATTAGGGGGCCTTATTAGGCAGTTTAAATGTTTATTTTACACACACATACACACACACACACACATATATATATATTAATGTACTAATGTCTGTTTTGTGCACACTTTTTACACACAGCGAGCGACGCCGATTTTTAAAGGGCAAATTGCGGTGCCTTTCTATAGAAAAGCACATCGATTTACCCCTTGCTAAATCAGCGCATCTCGCGGGTGTTAAAAAAAAAATAAAAAAAAAATCTCAGTTAAATCGCAGATTAGTGAATTCGGTGAATTCACGCTGCAAAGCGCCTGTAAATCACGCCGATATCCAGCAAATTGAAATTGCTGGACAAATTCGCCTTTAGTAAATATACCCCTTGGTGCATGCCAATCCTGGCCTAGCTATCAGGAGACCAGCCTATTTGAGGGGAGTGGTTAGTGGTGTGATTGCCAATAAGGAGCCTAATACATCTGTCACTCTGATTGCTCCAACTAAGGAATCTGAGTTTTCAGTCCATAAATATTATCATCTCTCTAAAAACAGAAATCATAAATATAGAAAAAGGGCTACAATAGGTGATCTAAAAATGTTTATACTGTTAAATACATGGAATATTTTATTAGGGAAACTCATACAGTCAGGGCTGGATTAACCATGGGGTTATTGGTCGCCCCAGGGTCCTCACACTCAAGAGGGCCCCCACAAACTTTGAATTTTCAGAACTCTAACTGCAGTTCAAGAGGATGGATGTCAGTAACTGCCATCCGCCACTACTGCAGACCGAAGCAGTCTATAGAAGATGTGTAGGTCAGGACAGGTAAGAGAACTCTGTGGGCCAGATTTAGTAAGATGTGGGTTTGAAAAAGTGGAAATGTTGCCCATAGCAACCAATCAGATTCTAGCTCTCACTTTCCTATTACATACTGGAGAATATCAGCTAGAATCTGATTGGTTGCTATGGGCAACATCTCAGCTTCCAAACCTGCAGCTTAGTAAATCTGGCCCAGGGAATTAATAAAATGTGTTGGGGGTGGATTATTATACGGTGAATAGAGGGAACTGTCAATGTGCAGTAGGGACCCCCCACAAATTAGTAGTCCAGGGGCATCCACACTCCTTAATCCGGCCCTGCATTCAGTGTTTATTTTAATAATTCAAATTTAAAAAAACGAACAAAAAAAATTTAAGACTTTTAAAGTTCCTCCCTCCCAACAAAGAACAAACAATAAACAATCTAAAACAAGCGAAAATCGGAAACAGTTTAAGGAAATATATCCTTTTTATTTAAAGTTTATTGGATGGCATCCAAATAGTATAGTATAAGATAGAAAGTATGCAGATATAAGGAAAGAGAATTCTCTTAGTGATGTCAGGTGAATGCAGTAATGTCTGTGAACAATCCATAAAGCTACGCTTTACATTCCATCTCCCCTCCAGTTTAATCCTGTCATTGTTATATGCTCATAGACAGTGAAAATCGGGCAATTCTATGTGTCTTCCTTCCCCTCAAGATTCCGGGACACATCCTTCCCAGCTTTATATATATCCATCTGTTTCCTTTGCCATGACTTTAGAGGTTAAAGTACAATAACATGTGGGAGAATAAGATGTTTCAAGCTACAAAAATAGAAATATTATGGTTGCACGTGTTTTACAACATATACCCTCTGGCTGTGAAACGCTTCAGTTGGCTTGCAAATTTTTTATTCAACATGTTGTTATACCATCAGCGGACATAGCGGTGACAGAATATATTTAAATAGGGGTCAGGATCTAATTTTTTTCTAGACCCACTAATAACCAAATGGGAGTTCTAATTTTTTTTTGCTGCCGCACAGTCATGTCTTCATTTCTCATGGTTGTGCCACAAACAGTAGAGCAGAGTTGCTGACTTTTAACAGTCAGCTTCCCTACGGGAGATCCCGGAGGGAAACCATAGAAGTATGCAGGGGCGGGGCTCAATGACACGGTTTATGCAAATTGCATCATTAAGCCCCGCCCCTTTACTATTCCTTGACTATTACGTACACATTTTAAGTTTTTATAGGGATGAGGATGGGGCTTTATGATGCAAATTGCACCATTAATTGTACCTCCCTGCCCCTAGCAACACTAGAATACTAGTGTTTCCGGACAGGGGGGAAGGATTTGAGGCCTCAAGTCCCTTGCGAGAGATTTGCAGGCTCTTCCGGGATACCGGGAGAACTGCCCAAATTTCAGGAGTCTCCCGGACATTCCGAGAGAGTCTGCAACCCTGCATTAGAGCCCCAGACTCCATGATTATGTAAGTTGTAATGCCCTAGTTACATGGTACAAACAGTAGAGCCCCACACCTTTGTCTGTTTCTTGGTCCATAGGTTGAAAATAACAGAGCAAGACCCTTACTGTGGGAGCCCTGCCTTGGTTGGCGGCTGGAAGATCCCCATGTTGATGTTCGTCTGCCTTGTGTATGCTTCATGACCACGCTGGACCAGTCCATTTTTCTTTCCTTAAAATATTCTGCTAGAACAAGTTGCGGACCAAAACAATCAAATGCCCAACTCAGCCAAGTTGAGGGACCAGGTCAGTCCCAGAAACCATGCCATTTGTGTTTTTTGCCCTGTGGCTATTTCTTCCCCTCTCTCATGCTATTTAACTCGATCCACAATTTTTTGTTTGCTAACTGTTCATAAAAAAGTTTCAAAAATATTTCACGATAAAACTGCCGAAGAGTTTATAAATTAATGTTATGACTGTCTTTCAAAATAATAACTTTTAGTCAAACACTGTCATTTAAAAGACAATTGTCTTCTAAATGTAATGGTGTCAATAACAACATTACCTGCAGAAAAGTTATATATGTTCACTGGAAAGTTTTCATCTGTGCAGAGTTCTTGGAGGTCTGTGGGTACCAATCAATGCCACAATGTAGCTAAACTTATCTTCTGATGTGCGAGGTGATGTCTCCTCTAGAGACAGTACTTATTATATACAAGTTAGCTATTTTTAAGGACTGTTACACAGAAAATGACCTTTTCTATGCACAACAAAACTTTGGTAGAGTTTGTCATGCTCAGTAAAACAAGGGCACATGTCTGAGGAATGCGCTTCTCATAAATCAATATATCATTATTTGGAAGTCTCCTTAAATTGTGTTTACTTTCCAGACATCACTCCAGGAATATATGGGACTACATTACCTTTTGGCCAGTTTTGAAAGCAGTACAACAAACTTTGTCAGGTGTCAGATTACAGGGAGTTATTTTTGTCTACACTAAGTGATATGGATTTATAAATGTTTAAATAAGTTTATACCATTGCACATTGTCACATCATACATTGATAATGCTGGGCATTCCTTCGCAAAATGCTACAATATAAAGTATAATAAAATCATCTAAATTAGGGTTTAAGGCAAAAGGATATATACAGTGCTTTTTTGTAAGATAAAAGGTGCCGGAACTCACATCAACTCACGCGCGACCACACGACCAATCACAAGCCGAGCAGTGCCATCACAACCAGCGCGGACGAAGTGCGCATGCATTGGACTCGACACACAAGCAGCCGCATGCACCGTTTTTAATGATTTTGCTGCCGAAACTTTTGATACTTTTAAAACTTGGAAAATCCATTGAAAAGGGTGCCGGAACTCTGTTCCGGTGCGTTCTATGACAAAAAAACATTGGATATAGTTATTGTAAAGATAAAGAACCGGATCCAGACTCTCCGTGCGTGCGGAAATGTGTCCGTCCCAACGAGGAAGGGGAATGAACTCCCCCTGTCACTCCCCTTTTTAGTTTGGTACAAGAATGAACCATAAGGCAGCCTTAAGTCAGATACGCGGATCAGCGGTCCGTCCGACCTCTGATCCGCTCATAAATTTAGGAAACCTCCCCCCACTGTACAATTTACATGTTTCCTCTCGTCCATCTTGGCTGGTGGAGGGGAAGCATAACCCCATCCCAGATAAATGCCATCGTAACGTAACATCTGGAAGGCACATGTCCATTTAGCCCACTTACGCACCTTGGGGTAGATCCAGACCTAAGTTCTTTTTACGTTCAATTGCGTGAGGTATTTACGCTATCATTAGTACTATGCACTCCCCTAGGCACTCCCCTCGCTCGTACGTAATTTACTCGATTTACGTTTGCCAAACCCTACCTTAACTTTTCAAAGTGTAACTACGGAAGTACGTAAAGCATTGACATACGTAACGGTCTAACCCAGCCCATACTGTACGATTTAAATGCCTCCCTCAGCCTACAAAGCGTATTTCCGAGTGTCGTATGAATGACACAACCTTTCGTTCATATTTACGCTGAAGTTACGTACGATCAGAGTTATGTTGCGTGTCATCTGCCGCGTGCATGCGCAGTACATACAAATTCGTGATCTTACATCAGCGGCTAGTGTAAAAACGCTAGCGTTCGTAGCTCATGATCTGGCCCCTTGTGTGCAGTGGGCTATCTTTGTTAAATCAGGATCCAGTCCAAAATCTGGGGATGTTTTGAAAGAAACCAATCAGATTTCATCTATTACTTTGTACTATACCAGAAGAATTATAGCTAGACTTTGACTGGCTGCTACTGGCATCAATTTTTATTTAAAATAATAAAATAATATACACTTTGTTTTAATATGAGTTTATATATGAGTATATATTATTATCATTATTAACAGGTTTTATATAGCACCATAAGATGACATTTACACTTTGCAGAGAATTTTTCACATTCACAACAGTCCCTTTGGAGCTATATTCTAAGTTCCCTAACACATGCATACATACACACACTAGCGGTTACACTCCCCACTAAGAAAATGTTATTGCCGAAAATGGGACATCCGAAAGTTCCTTTTCGGATGTCCCATTTTTGAATACTTACCCTTTTCTACTTTTTTTATTGAATGGGTGAGTATGCCATTTGGCATACTTCACCCATTCACTTTCGCAATGCGCAATATCCCTCCGCCGCACCTCCGCCGCTGCTCACCAGACCAGGGACAGGTGAGTAAAATATTTGTGTGGCGTAGGGAGGGCTAGGGTCAGGCTGCGGGAGATAGGGGTTAAGGTACTGAGAGGGGAGGGTTAGGGTAAGAATTAGGGAATGGAGTGGGGGACTATTTTTTTTTACTACTTTTCTCAGTATGAAGCTTTCTGTGCTCCGTGGATTGATTGCTATGCCTCATTGAGGCATATGCAATCGAAACAGCAGCCAGTTCACAACTGGCTGGGAGGAATCTGATTTTTTGAAAATCAGATTTTCTATGCGGGGACCCACACACACACACACACTAGGGTTAATTTAGTCAGGAACCAATAATCTACCAGCATGTTTTTGGCGTGTGGGAGGAAACTGGGGCACTTTGAGGACGTCCTTGCAGACACAGGAAGAACATACAAACTCAACACAGATAAGGCCCAGTCCAGGAATCGAACTCATGACCTCAGCGCTGTCAGGTACAAGTGAGTGGAAAATGCCTGTATTTTAGGGGAGCACATGCACACTCATGAAACTTCCAGCATGGATCTGGATCCTGTTGGAAGCCTTTCCATCAGTGGGATGGTGTAAGTGTCCAGAACTACTACCGAAAGAGAGGAGTGACGAGGGGCATGCACTCCCCTCTTCCTTGTGTCATTTCAGACCCGAACACATGCATAAAGCGTGCGGATCACATTTGGGGACATATACGTGCGGAGGGGCGTGGTTGAAATCCGTATGGACACAGTTACGTGAAAGGGGGGGGGGGGGGGGGGGGGGAGGTCTGGATCCGGCCCATGGTTTATACCTATCGAGTAAATAGTAAAACAATATTTAAGTACTTTGCACAATAAACAAGACTTTTACATAAAGAAGAAGTGAATGAAACAAAGGGGTCATATAGAAAGCCAGGAGCCTGGAATCACCACCCAGGCAAAGATAATAAGGCAATTAGAACACAGGCTGAATCACATGTGCGGGGAAATGCTCCACTTAACCAGAGATCAGTGTTTATAAATATGCATGTAAAATGTATACAGTAATGTGCATATTTATATTAATTTCACACTATTTTAGTTTTTAATCGCCAAGTCCATTGAGGCCTGTATATAAGCTATAATTTTTATCCAATGAACACAATATATATATACTGTATATATACAAAGTCCTAGAGCCGCCACTGCAAAATCCATGAGTCAAACAAATGCTGAAAAGCTCACCATGGGGTAGATCCAGAGCTATGTATGTGAGTGAATTTACACTAGCCGCTTATGTAAAATCGCCCATTAGTACTTACTGCACATGTCCACGGCAGATGTTACGCCACGTAACTCAGAGCGCGCAGGCCAGTCATGTATCAGTAGCGTAACAACATTTGAGGGGGCGTGACAGTCGTACGACACTCGTAACTACGCTTCGAGGGCGGGGTGAGGCATTTAAATCTTACAGTATGGGCATGCTTAGGCTTAGGCTTGGGAAGCATAAGTCGGCCAAAGTACGTACATGAGAGGGGAGTGCAAAGTAAATACGCTACGTGATGAAACCTAATGGAAACATAGCTCTGGATCTGGCTTTATCATATGAAAGTAATCTTCGTAAATATAGCCCATAATTTAGTATAATAATAATAATGGCATTATTATGGCAAGCACACCAATGGATGAATTCACTAGAGAGACAGAGCCACCAAGTAGCTAAAAATGTAAACAAATCAATTGTAAAACATTCCACTCCTGCAATAAAAATAACAAAGTATCCTATATGGAAAATATCAACAAGAAATATGGGAGATGAAACATCCACCTGGGGAAGCCACAGTGTTAGAAATGTGGTAATAATACTAATGTCCAACAGACTTTAGAATAGAAAAGATGACCCTGAGATGAATTAAGTTGAGCTCTCCTGTGTAATTAACAAATGTATAATGTTGCACACAGCGGTAATACAGTGGTATTCGACAGAGTATAACCTGTACTGACAATCATGAATCCACAATAGGAGACACGGATATGCAGTTGAGATTATTGGCTTAGCATGTGTTTACCGTGACTCCTGGGGTGCTTAGCAGTGGAAGTCTGCAGTTCTTTTGTACACCTCCGGGTGTACCTCCTGGGTTATTTTAGTAGTACAGCCGACATCCGATTAGTGGGGAAGAGTTCTGTGGTGAGACACCATCTGTTGGTGTGAGAAGCATGTGCCCATATAATATAAAAACAGATCCACAGGTTTCTTGTTGTATTAAGTGCAAAAGTGTGCAGAGTGGGATAAAATAATGATGCGTCTCTGGCTTACGCGTTTCGTCCTGCTCCCGCGACTTTCTCAAAGCATGATGAATATCCAGTGTCTCAGCCTCCTAATTAAGTTACTCTCACAGGTGAAATTTAATTAATAGAGCTAGTCCATACGGAGAATGATTCAAAAGGGGCTGAGTAATCACTATAAGGCATTGATTTAAAAGAATAGACATCCTAACTACTTGGTTGCTAAAAACATAAGAAAATATATAATACATACACTCTAATATGCATAATAAATAAAAAAAACAAATTTTAAAACAAACAATATAATACTATATCATATAAAATATACAAATGTTAATAATGAACAAAGATATTAAGAATAATCTGTAAATATGTATAAACTATTGAGACTTTATTGCTATTTCTTTACTTCTCTTTTTTTGTATTGTTTCGGCTATTTCTTTTTATTATTATTTCTCATTTCTATTTTTTTGTTTTTAATTTTTAGTTCTTTATGTTAAATCTTCCAATATTTGGTTTTAGATTTATTGGTTCACATAAGCTTATTATATGAAAAATCCATGAAATATCAGAAACCTTAATTTCTGCAAACATGATATTAGTTCAAAGCAGATCAAAAATTGTATCACCTGTATAATGGTGTATAGAAGGAGGAAGTACTCATTATAAACAGAAATACATTGTTAGAAATATACAAAAATTTGTTGCATATCTACACATATATATGCACATATATGCGTATGTGTAAAATACACATTCTCCATCAAAATTATATAAAACAGAGAACAAATAAAAAATAAGAAATATCAAAAAAAATAAAATAAATAAAAGTAAAAAATAAAAATATAAATAAAATAAAATAAAAAAATTATTAAAATTGGAAAAATCTTAAAGGATAAATGTCCATGACATAATCAAATATGTTATAAATAAATAATAATAATAGATGATGATATTGGATACATGGAATAATAAAAATAAATACATTACAAATGAGAGATTGTTAAGCTCTAACATAAATCAAAATCAAGTGTCTTTAAACTCAATAGTGTCATTGAGGCCCTCTGGGTATAGCATTTGCAAACGATCCCCAACCCTGTCTCTAACCAGAATGTGTTCGACCCCACACCAAGAGAGACACCTAGGATCATTGCCGTGAGTTTCAGCAACAAGCTTATATAGACTATGTGTTGATACTTTTTTGATAATATTAAGTTTACGAGAAGTCCTGCCCACATACTGGAGGGGGAAGGTACATTGTAAAACATAAATCACATATGAAGTCTCAGGGCCCGATTCAATTGCCGGCGAAGTTTTCAAAAACTTTGCGTCGGTAAAAATACGACGCCTTCGCCGGCAATTGAGCGCTAAAAATTCGGCCATTCAATTATTTTTTTACCGCTGCGCTAAAACAGCAGCCAGCGGTAAAAAAATAACCAGAGAAAAAAAAAATCTCTCTGTTAACGCCGCAAATCACCTCCTGCTAGCAGGAGGTGACCGGCGCTAGTGAGAGTAAGCGCGCCCACTTTCCCTCATCTCAATGCCTCCCCCCGCCCATTTCTATGCAAATCCTTAGGTCTGTATATTTCCGCCGCACTTAGGGTCGCATTAGTCTCCGCCCGATTCAAAAGTCCGTCCCTTATCTATTTCCGACCTTAACATTTAACGTACACGGCGTATCAATATTTCTACGCATGCGCAGTTGATGCAAAATCGATCCGATCCTAAATATACGCACCTAACTATCATTAATATCGGATCTCTGAATCAGGCCCATATATGCATATGTGTAAAATACACATTCTCTATCAAAATTATCTAAAACAGAGAATAAATAAAAAATAACAAATCTCAATAAAAAAATAAAATAAAAAAAAAAGTAAAAAATAAAAATATAAATAAAATAAAATAAAAAAATTATTAAAATTGGAAAAATCTTAAAGGATAAAAGTCCATGACATAATCAAATATGTAATAAATAAATAATAATAGATGATGATGAGTGAAAAATATTGGATACATGGAATAATGAAAATAAATACATTACAAATGAGAGATTGTTAAGCTCTAACATAAATCAAAATCAAGTGTCTTTAAACTCAATAGTGTCATTGAGGCCCTCTGGGTATAGCATTTGCAAACGATCCCCAACCCTGTCTCTAACCAGAATGTGTTCGACCCCACACCAAGAGAGACACCTAGGATCATTGCCGTGAGTTTCAGCAACATGCTTATATAGACTATGTGTTGATACTTTTTGATAATATTAAGGTGATGGTCACGAAACCTTTCTTTGAGTTTACGAGAAGTCCTGCCCACATACTGGAGGGGGAAGGTACATTGTAAAAATCACATATGTAGTCTCACAGTCAATATAGTTCTTTATCATGAATTTAGAATCTGAGTGTGGGGAAGAAACAAACTTGGCAGACAGTTTTGTTTTTTTGCTGTGTTTAATTAATTTCTGTTGTTTTGCTGGAGAATTAGCAGTAGATCTCCCTCACAGCGGAATTGTTTTAGCGCCGAAGTCTTTTTTCTTTTAGTGCCATTATTATGGTGCCTTAATGGGTTGATTTACTTTAACATAAATTAAAGAAAAAGTCAGGTGATTTCCCATTGTGCACAGGATCCAGAGTTTGAAAAGAGTGCAGGTGGATTTATATGTTCCAAATAGAGGTGATGTTTTCTAGCACAATATTAATTATCAGTGTAAAAGTAAATCTGGTGCAGTAAGATCCAATGCGCAACATCTGGCGCAATCATGTGAAATATTACTTGCAAGTCCCCTTGCATTATTATGGCGCTATGTCTTCATTTCAATAAAATTGGAATATTTTTATGTAAGCATTATGGGAAAGTACATACAATATGCTGATTATTATTCTTGGAACATCTTTAAATGAACCATTGAGCTGTTAATAAATGTCTGTTTCCCTATCATTATACAAACACAGGCAGATCCCATTCTGTTTTAGCTGTAAATGGTTGCCATGGAAACATCAAGGACCAACCTAACTGAGATCAGAGGAAAAAAAACATACATTAAAGGCGATAATGACGATTTATAAACAGACGCAGCATTATGGACATGATTATGAATCAGTGCCCTTATCTAACTAACGTTGTGCGATTGAGTAAATTGTTTTCATGCAAACACCATTTAATTCATTTAATTGCTGTTTGAGATGTTCAGCCTGAAGAGACCACAAACAACAAGGTTTGCGAGTTGTGCAAAGAGAAGACAATTATGGTGATGCGCTAATCACACCCCCAGATGATGGGCTAGATCCAGACCTACGTGCTTGTTACATTTGTTAGCGTAGTTTGTTACATCTATCGTAAGTACTATGCACTCCCCCAGGCACTCCCATATGACGGCCGTATTACGTCTACCAAACCCTACCTTAACTTTTCCAAGCGTAACCGCGTACGTATGTATCGTCTTGCCAGACGTAAATGCCAAACAAAGCCCATACTGCACGATTCAAAACGCCTCCAAAGCGTAGTTGGAACGTAAATACGGCTCGCATATTTTAGGCACGCCCCTTCGCATGTAGTTACAAGTGTGTTACGTCCGTCCTGAGTTACGTGTCGTAACATCGGCCGCGCATATGCGTAGTAAATACTAATTGGCGATTTTACGTCAGCAGCTAGCGTAGAAACGCTAGCATACGTAGTTCTGGATTT
Organism: Limnodynastes dumerilii; assembly: GCA_011038615.1. NCBI lineage: Eukaryota > Metazoa > Chordata > Amphibia > Anura > Limnodynastidae > Limnodynastes > Limnodynastes dumerilii. The sequence goes on along the minus strand of WWET01001368.1, from coordinate 210,702 downwards.
GGCCCAGTGTGACCACCCCAGAGACGGGGGAAAACGTTAAGGGTAAACATTTTTAGAAAGAGGGGTACAGGATGTACCAGTGTACAAGCGCTGGAGAGAAAAGGACCCAAACAGACTATAGGTCTTCTATGATCTCATACCCTGCAACATTTTTTAATAGAAAATAGGTACACATGGTGGAGAATGTCTGTGAAGGGGGCGTGGTTTGTCCCATAAAGAGGCGTGGCTTTAATCTGCTCTCATTTGCAAGTATGATAAGGTGTAAAATCTAATTTTACACCTTATCATATGAGCTAAGAACTCACAGGAGAGGGTTTTGTCACTTTAGCAGAGCTGTAGGAGTCTGTAGGTGACTATAGGGGGGAGGGAACTGCTGGGTCAGAATCTGGTACAAGAGCCCTTTTAGCCAGTACAGACCATTAAAAATCAGTACTGTACCTGATAAATAGGTACAGTTGGAGGGTATGTGATATGCCTGTATCTTCCCCAGTCAATAATAGACCAGCGGTGCAGATATGGTTACCTCCTTTTCAGCAAGAGATTCCCCTTCTCTCAGCCTGACTCTAAGACTCCCATCCCCCTAAGACTCCTCTACCCACAGGCTGACCCTAACCCTCTCCTTTCATGACTCTAACCCTAACTCTCCCCTTTCATGACCTTAACCCTAACCCTCCCTTCCCCAGAGCCTAACCCTAAAGAAGCCTCACCTCTTCAGTCGTGTCTGCGGCAGGTTTGGCGGCTTCCGATGCGATGTGTCCAGCGGCTTCCGAAAAAGCAGTATACTTACTTCCAATTGGCAAACAAATGAGATTTTGGCTATGTTTATTTCTAAAAGAGCCTTTTATGTGTGGCAACTCCGTCCCCTTAGGCACATCGGGCCTGATCCAGACTTACGCCAGCCAGCAGCGTAAGATCGGCTTAAAAGCCATTCTGCGCATGCGCCCGGCAGATGATGCCCGGCGTTACTACGGAAATGCACGATCGTGAATCGGGCGTCCGTAGCTTCAGCGTAGTAACGCTGGAGGGGACGTCCCCCAGCGTTACTACGCTGATGTTAGTGTAGGTAGGCGGGAGGAGGGAGGGTAATGAGGCTGGGAGGGTGGCGTTATCGTACTAATGCCGCCGTCCCAGCGTATTTACACTCCCTTATGCCGGCTGAAGTTAGGGTAGCCTCCAGCCGGCGTAAGGGAGTGTAAATACGATGGGGCAGAGGGAGTGACAGGGGGAGTCCCACGATATACTAACGCTCAGCGCTACATCGTAGGTCTGGATCAGGCCCATCCTTACTGTACATTGACTACCTGACTCCTCCTGTTTCTGAATGGGTCTTAATGGCGTGTACTTCTGTTCTGTGCCGTTATATAACGTTATATAACGTCAGCATCAGGTGGAAAACGCTCACCTCTGGATTGCACCCAATAGGCTTAACTTTTATCCTACTTTTATAGGTTGCAAAACTAATATGTGTCTGTATGAAACATTTAATAAGCTCAACAAAACTTGATTTTTCCTGACACTGCGCTATAAGGATACACATTATGTTAATTGCTGTGGGTTATATTGGGGCTGATTCATAATTTGGAGTGAGGATAAAACAGGTGCAAGTGTAGAGCTCGACTAAACCGTTTGCAAAGTAAGGGTGCTAAATAAATGTAATTCTCTTGCATGCAGGGAAAAATACTTTACTTTTGTACATAGAGTCACATACTGCATAGATTTATGTTTCATCTGTAGTCTTACTGTAGTGCAGGGTTGCCGACTCTCCCAGAACATCCGGGAGACTCACGAAATTTGGGCAGTTCTCCTGGTATCCTAGGAGAGCCGACAAATCTCCCGCAAGTCCCGACCCTATAATAAACTCTATTGTAATCCCTAGAGTTACTAGGGATGGGCAGGACTTGATGATGTAATCAACAGGACTTGATGATGTAATCAAGCCCCGCCCACCCCCTAGAACACTAGAGATCACAATAGTGATGGGCGGGACTTAATGACACAATTTTCATAAATCGCATCATTAAGCCCCGCCCCTTATAGAAATCAATGGCTTAAAACAGACATCAACAGACATTAACAGACATTATTGACATCAAAGCCTTAAAAAGTCAGCAACCCTGCTGTAGTGTAGTCTTATAGATGAGCAGCCATATTTTACTTTCATGCGCATAGTTACAGTCTCCAAGAAAAGAGCCACATTACATGACCTTAACAAAGGTAAATTTATTAAAATAAAATATGAAATAAACAGGAAATTCTTGTTCTAATTAAAACGTCTGCTTAAAAAGCACATGCCAAAAAAATGTTTTCACAAAAGAGACATAAATTATATGAGCTATTTCCTTATTTATAAAGCACATTACAATAACTGCCATCCCTCTATTGAAGTCTACAGTATGGTTAGACAAAGTACACAGCACCAGGAATTGTTTTTACATGAGAGATTTAATGGCTGATACACCTATACAATGGTTAGGAGACTGGAGCTGGTGAACCGCAGCACTTTTTCCCGTCTGTTTAAGACATACAGGACTGTACTGTGGATTGGGAAAGTGTAGGCTATACAGAAAAGAAATGAATAATGAAAGATAGGAACAATACAGAGACAAAAAACACACTTTTTAAACAGTTGGAATTTACAGTATGCACTAAAAAACGATTCCAGATTAAAGAAACGTGAACCTGATTCAGACTTAAGAAGGAGCTTGAAATTAAGAACCGGATTCAAAGATTCATTTTTGGAAGGTACGCAATTATACGCACGCACGCCGGAAGGCAAGACCCATGACATTTCCCTTACATGGCCGTGTTGTCGGTGACTTACGCCTCCATAGAGCACCCTTATCTATACGCATTGGCGTATCTATAATGGGTGCAGGGTGTGCAGTGCACACGGGCCCCTCAGAACAGGGGGCCCTGTGGCATGCATCCTGCACCCTGGGTTGGCAGGGGAAGGGGGGCCATTCAGCATCTATTTTTTCCCTCTAATATCTTCCGGAGGGAAGAAATAGATGCCAAATTAGTCCCCCTTCCCCTGCGGTGGGACTGTCCCGATTCGCTGGGCGAAAAAGGGGTGGGGCTTACAGCGCCGTTAAGCCCCGCCCCCTTTTCGGCCCGCAACTCTGGACAGTCCTGTCTCAGGTTAGGGAAGGGGGGGCCCATGTGCAAATCCAGCACACGGGCCCCCTTACTTCTTAAAACGCCCCTGTCTATACGTGTGTATTTAGGTACGTATAATACTTATGTACGTGCGTATCTAACTAACCGCGCCTTGAAACGGTCATTTTAAATGCCCCGCCCCCCGCCCACTTTCACATAACTTTGTCCGTCTGGATAAAAACTACGCCCCTCCACACATGTGTTCACAAGTGCGATTCACACACCGAGAGAAGTGGGGGGTGGGGTACTCCTTACCCAGGTCCGGAACTACCAGGGGGCCCGGCCCGGGGCTGCACTGGTGCAATAAAAAAAATAAAAAAATTTCCTCCTCTTTTATTTATTGATTTATTTATTTATTTTAATAGAGAATGCAGGCAGGGGGAAGCAGGGCTGTAACTGAGCACAAGGAGGGGGTGGGCGCAGCTGGTCTGGAGCACTCCTCTCCCTATAATCACGGTTGGTAGTCACAGGCAGCTGTCACCTTGTCTCTGAACTCCGCACTGAAGATTTTTTTACCCTGGTGCCTAACGAGTAGCTGATGTCATTGTCATTGTGCTACTCCCTCATTGACTTCAGCTGCTATGCACCGCCCCCACTTCCTTTACTTCCTCTCAGTTAACCTCGGGACAGCTCTGCTCAGCCTGACAGGATAGTGTGTGTGTATAATGCATCCATGCATGTTATGTGAGTGTAATGCATGTATCTAAGTTATATGTGTGAGTGAGTGTAATGCATGCATGTATGTTATGTCTGTGAGTGTAATGCATATATATATATATATATATATATATATCTATCATGAACTAAACCTCCTTTTTATTTATGTGCTGACACATAGTGTTATTTATTGTATGTTTGGAGCGCCGGACCTCTTTTGTTCCTTGTATTTACATAGTGGTCACTTTGGTCCTTGGCTGCACCCCTATATTTATATATACACTTGCACATATTTAATTTAGTGGATAGAAGCGCAGCCATTTCTTTTGCTAC